>NW_023590784.1:0-13509 GCF_014843425.1 Jatropha curcas
GTGGTAGGTCTAATCTCTTAACAACTACGCAAGATGATGCTTAGTAGATAGCGATTTACGTTAACAACTTGTTAAGTGCTTAGTTCAGATTTGTGATTTAGAAAGAAGTTCATCAGATTAGAAAAGAAAAAAACGGGAGGTTACAGTAAGCTTTGGAGACAAAGCCAAAAGGTAATACAAATCAGTTCCGCGTATTAGGCTGTGGTATCAGGTTTCTAATCCTTTCAATAGAAGATGATGCTTAAGTAGAAGGATTACATATACAACTTGTTAAGTATGTTAGTCAAGATTTGTGATAAAAATAGAAGAAGTGATCTTTGAACCTTCTCAATTGCTGAAAGTTCAGAAACATGCATGATAATAAAAACCTTATTCTGTTGCGAAAAAAAATGTTTTGGAAACTATTATACCTTAGTAGATCTTCTCTTGATATTGCATAACCAAGATAATATGTTAGTTCTCTATTGAATCTGACATTTCTAGTTGCGTTCATGCGGCCCATGGAAGACTTAGGGACATGCAAGGCATGCCGCACCTTATTTTCTAAACTTTTCTAAGAAAGATTTTGTTTCTTTTGTTTGCCAAAGTTGCGCAAATTTTGGAAAAAGCATCACAATTTTGAAATGCTTGTCAAATGGCGGCAAACAAACCAAAACATCTTTTAAATTCCAAGAGGCATGGTTTCTACTTCTAGACTTTAGAATTACTACATCTTGCATCTATTTGGTTTCCCAATGTACTCCTTCTTAGTCATTAGAGGAAAATTCTATACATCTTGTTATTGTTAGATGATTACTCTAGATTGCACACTTGGACACTCTTCCTTAGAAAAATTGAGGATGAGTCCATATGACATTGTTTGTTCATCTTTGCAAGAGAATACAAAATGAGAAAAGGATTACAACATTACAACGCAATTAGAAGTGATTCATGGAGGCAGAATTTGAAAATTTACCTTAAATTCGATGCTTTTATGCCAACGAGTCAGGAATCTTCCACTTAACTTCTCAGCACCTAGAACACCCCTCAACAAAATGGATGGTGGAACGCAAGAGAATAGAACACTTCAAGAAATGGCCAGAACCATGCTATAGTGATTCTAAACTACCAACAGTATTTCTGGGCAAGAAGCATTAACACTGCCTGGTTATATTCTTAAACAGGTCGGCTTTCGGTAAGATTCTGAACTTAAAAAGAACTCCATATAAGAGCTTATACAAGAGGTAAAAACCAAATATTGGGTTATTTTCATATCTTTGGGATTCGCAAATGCTTTATTCATAGATTAAACAAGAGAAAATCATTCTTTGCCTTAAATTTGATGCTAAATCCTTATGAAGGCTTATTTTTCTGGGATATTCTCAGTAATAGTAAAGCATATAGAGTATTTAATAAAAGACCACTAGCTTTGTAGAAGAATCTATTCATATTTGTGTTTGCTATGAATCTGACTCTTACATTCTCTCTTTAGAAAGTGAATTGATGTTGTAGCTAATCATGAAGCAGACTATGCAACGAATTAGAACAACCTAGAACAGTCAGGAAAGCGAGCAAAGAAACACTGATAATCAGGCTTGAACCAGAAAATAGAACCATGAAGATCAGAATATAGTTGAAAAGTCAAAATGCCAGAATAGAAAAATGAAGATTCTCAATTACTAAAAAGAATGGTTATCTTCATAAGGTATCTATCCTCAAGAAGGGACATTATGGAATAATCCCTCAAGAAAGGATGATGACTAGAGCCTCAACTTTAAAAGATATTTTTGGTAATGTTGCTTTTTTTTCTTCAATTAGAAACCTAAAAATTTAGAAGGATGCCTCAAAATGATGAAAGTTGGATTCTTGCTATGCCCAAGAAGAGCTAAATCCCAAGTTTGAGATTTAACCAAAGTTTTGGAAACTTGTTCTAGACCTTAAACAACCATTTTTGTTATTGGAACACAATGGGTGTTAGGAAATAAGCTTGCATGAACAAGGCGTTTAACGTTGTGAGAAATTTAAAGCAAGATTAGCTGGCTCAAGGGGTACAACAAGAGGAAGCATCGATTTTGATGAGACCTTTGCCCCGGTTGCCTAGACTTTGAGCGCCATTAGAATGACTCTTTGTGCATTTGCATGTTTTAAAAAACTTCATGTTGTATCAAATGGATGTTGAAAAGTGCCTTTTCTAAATGGTTTTCTAAATGAAGAAGTGTATGCTAGAAAAACAACCTCCTGCGTTTGAAATTTTTGATAAACCTAATCATGTCTACAAACTTACTAAAGCCTCTTTATGGTTTTTGAAGCAAGCTCCTAGAGCTTTGTATGGGAAAGATTGAAGTAAGTTTCTTTTGGGAAAAATGGTTTTTCAAGAGGAAAGGTTGAATACTACATTGCTTTATTAAAAAATTTAAAGCACATGATATTCTAGTTGTACAAATTTATTGGTTTGCATGACATAATCTTTCGCATCTACAATAATCTTCTCCTTGCTTAAGGAATTTTCTAAAGATTACGCAGGGTGAGTCGAAATGAGTTATGATGCGCGAGAATTTAAAACTTCTTCCTATGGACTTCAAATTCAAACAATGTAGAATGAAATTTTCATAGTCAAGAAAAATATACTTAGAGAATTGCTTGAAACGATTCAAAATGAAAATTGCCAAGGTATGCCCCAGTACACCAATGAGTCCATTTCCTCAAAATTAGCAAGGAAAAAGATGCAAAAAGGTAAGCGCATGTGCATATCAAGCCTGTTTAGAAGCTATGATTTGTATTCTTTGCTTATATCTAACGGCAAGCCAGACCAGACATACCACTTTAGTTGTTTGTCTATGTTGCTAAATTGTCCACAATCGTGTCCCAAAGAATCATATTTAATTTGATTGACTAAAAAGAATATTAAAGATATCTTCTGTGCGAACTTCTAAATTTTTGGGTTCTGTCGGTATTCTAGATGATACATTTGATTCTTGCTTGGGTATAAGTGATTCTGATTTGCAGGGAAGCAGCATAGATAAGAAAAAAGCACGTCTGGGACTTGGTTCAATTTCTGCGCGGCGGTAGCCGCCCTGTATTCATGGTTATCAAGAAACAGACATCTGTTGCTCTTTCTACTGCAGAAAAGCAGAATATGTTGCTGCTGGAAGTTATGTTGCACAAGTTCTATGGGATCAAACAATTAGTTGCGCAGACTATGGACTGAAATTTAGAAACGTGTCTACAATGGGACAACATAAGCGCTATTCAATTTTATCTAAAGAATTTCCAGTTCAGCATTCCAAAAACCCAAGCATATAGAACTCAGACAATCACTTCATATGTGATCATATATAAAAAGGTGTTATAATTAATTGAGTTCATCCCCACAAAAAAGCAATTGGCAGATATTCTTTAACAAAAACCTTTGAATGGAAAGTCAATTCTCTTCAATTAGAAAAGAGCTTGGTATGTTAGTTCATATACTCGTAACTTTAGAAACTCTGTAAGTATGTCTAAACTGCCTTTCGTATATTTCTAAAATAAAAGACTTGCTATGCTTCTAATTTTTGTTTCTGTGTTGAAAATCGGCCTACGTTCTTTTGTCTAAAAAGATACGCACATTGTCCTGATATGACTTTCTATGTCATTATTCAGAATCTGCTTTTAGACTTAAATTTCAAAAACAGTTAATTTAATGTTGTGATGTGTTTGTTTTATTATGTTTCGTATCCGTAGTACTTTGGCGGGTTCATTGTTTTATTGCTTTATTTGCTTTATTTTTTATTTTTTTTTTATTATTTTATCATTTTATTCTATTCTGTCGTTTGAATTTCCTTTAAAAAAACTGTTCTTTGTTTTCTATCCGCCTCTTAAGTTGCTCTCTGTCTTTCCATTAATGCTGTATTCCCTCTCGACCCGCCTCTCAACAATAACAAAACCCTAAGCTGCTCTGTGTTTTATGAAAATCTCAATAATGGGTGCCCGAATCTAAGTTCCAGCTTCCTCTATCGCACTCTCTTAACTGCAGCAAGAACTCAACTCTTGAAAAAGCTTTCGAAAGAAATATGAAGCAAAAAGAGTCGAAACAGGAAAAAGCAAGAAGAGGAGGGAACCAGAGAAGAAAGTAAAAATCGAAGCTGCTACCTCAAGGAAACAAGCAGTTGGGCACGCGACAAAGGTAAATTGTCCTCTCACCATGATTCCTATCTTTCATGCTGTTCATATGTTGATTGATTGGAAGTTCTTTGCGTAGCAATGAGGTTTGTATTTTTCAAGGAACTCCCTTTCAGTTCAAGGGCTTCTGGATGAGTTTCCTGTCTTATGAACGACTATTGTTATGAAAAGTTTGGCCGCTTAAGAGTTTCTACGGTTCCCTTAAAGTGAGTGGAACAGAGTCGATCTCTGTTAAGCTTTTAAGGCGTGAGGGACCAAAGCGTTATCTTTACGCTGATTTGCGGCAAAGATTATTTGATGTTGACCAAATACTGGGCTCTAGGGTTGACCAAAAAATTAAAGGATTAATTTCTCAGGGTTAGTGATTATAAAAAATGAAATAATTTGTGAAGAAGATTGGTTGAAAAAGGGTTCTGCCAGACATAACAGCGGTACAATAGAATGCTCAAACCTAGAACAGATATTAGAAATGGATGTACAAACTTATTGTACATTTACATTTATCCAAGAGTGCCTTACTCACATATTGCTGAACCCAGTGAGCTGATGCCATAATGTGGGGCCACCATAGTTGGAGAAGAAAAACCTCTCAATCTATGTCATATTATTTTTGGCATAAGATTGCAGAAATCAACTGTAACACCCATCGTCCGATCCCGAAAGACCGATGGTGGATGCCACATTCTGGTGCTTGGAGGCCACCAATCCTAACCTACATATAAATCATACAATCATTATTATGAATAGAAGTGACTTAGTATTCACAAGGTTTAGCAAGTAATACGAAATATTTTGTTTTTGAAATATTGATTTGGGGAGAGTCCTACAAAAAAAACTGCAAGAGTTCCCCTAAAAATAGGAAAGTTGCCAACATATGAATACAAAGCCACTCCCAAATCCAAACTCCAAACCCCATCAAACTCCTAATAACAACACAATAGCGCAACTTCTATAATTTTCATAACTACTTAATTCCTCAGATAACATTTTAATATTCATACAATTAAAGACATTCATGCTAAACATAATCAACTTCTAATATTCTAACCATTAAATAAGTTCCAAAGTTTATCTCCCAATATATTACACCAAAAATTAACTTTACAACAATATGCTCTTTAGTGTTATAAATTAAATAATACAGTCTCCTAAAAATGTAATTTACTTATAACAAGCCATCAATTACTTAGAAATTACATATAAAATACTAAAAATATCTACCGAAATCTCTCATGCTCTGGATGCCTAACTCTTCAGCGTCCTTAAGCTATGCAAGCACAACCCAACCGCGCGTGAAAAATCAACACGCTGAGTATAAAAAACTCAATGTGCTTATAAAACACAACAAAACCAATGTTGTGATGATAAACATACTTAAAAATTATTTTTATACATAACATCAAAATTAACATGCAACAATTGACACCAAACACATCATGCTTAAAAACTCAGACCTAAGTTATGGCTAAACTACTAAGAAGTTTATTACCATAAATGTGATCTCAGTTATTGCACTTCCGTTAAAAATAGTTTTATAAGGGCCACATACACTTAGGGAGAAAAAGAAGCAAAATGAGTTTTCATAGCTTATCATTAATTGGATTTAGGTCGCCCAACCTTTTCATACAACATAGTAGAGCACGTCCGCGCCTAACATTAAAAACACCCACGTCCTAGCATATGATCATAAGCTTTTATCATAATTGCGTCAAATGTCAGAGCGATGCTCATCATACATAATTAAATCAAATCATGCCATCAAATCCACGACCAAGTATATTACGAGCCCAAAACAGAATTCTCATAAAATTCATTTTCTTTAGTCGTTCTTTCATAATTAAAAACTTATTTAAACTTAAGTAATCAGAAAAATTCTCCTACTTAAACAAAAATGAGCACTAACATAGATAAAATTTCGAGGCCCATAAAAGTAACATTGACCCTACTGCTATGTCTTAAAACATAACTTGAGTTTTTATGGGTCCTCCAGTATTGTGAATGAAATCAATATTCTATTACGCAAAGCTAAGACAAAATTATACAAATGTTATTAGAAGGGATCATAGCCCAGATCAATATGGAAGATTAATGAAAAACAAAGCTAGGAACAGAGACTAACAGGACTAGACCTGATTTAGCAGAACCAAGATCCATGTTTAGTTCGAATCCGACTTTAACCCAAACACTTCAAATTGCAACCATATAGAATGGTCCGGGAAAGGTCTAAAGACCATTCCAGCGAGCGAAACAACTTTCATTGAAGAACTTTCAGAACCTAATTTGCTCATGTATAGTGGTTCAAAAGTGGGCACTCAAATTCAAGTGATGGATTGTGGGCCTCGGACACAAACAGAGTCAGTTTGGGTGTTTCAGCCATAAGTTGAGCTATGGTATCTCCAAAATTTGGACACAAAGGCATGGGTTGTGGAAAGCTAAGAGGTAGACACTACAAAATATAATGCCGGGATTTAGACACCAAATGGAAACTAGAAAGGATCGAGAAAATGATCACTTAATCTCACTTCAATACCCGTTTTTTTCCCAAATTCAGCTTACATTTAACTATGGAAAGGCAACATGAACAACAAAAGATACAAAGTAGAATGTCTACCACAACATAAATACTCATCAAACATCACCCAAGAGGCATTCTGTTATTCGCAAGCAAAATTTCATACAGAATCAATCATTTCATACAAAAATCCCAAAATATACACATAATAGCATAATAGGCCACAAAACCATAAAATTAGAGTAAGCGCTAAGTCTGTTTATGAACAACATGGACCTTTTCAAAACAAGCTTAATAAAGCTTTTAATCAAAGGGCTTCCTCAAACTTTGGTCTTGTCCTTTATCTTTGTTTAGAAGGCTCTCCACCCCTTTTACATGTAAGAAACTCAAAATCAAACAAACGAAAACAAATAAAAAGAAGTACTTAGGAGCGATGTATTAAGCATAATGTATATGCTAAAGAAAAACTCTAACCCAAAAATAATGAGATTATATAAAATCACTCATTACCTTGACTCCAAGTATTGAAAACAATCTCCAACATTCCTTGACTGAATTAGTTCACAAAAAATTAACTTCTTCTAGCTTCCAGTCTCTGAAATTAATCTACTTTAAAATCAAGTTGGTATGGGTGAATTGATTGTTATGTTTTACTAATTATGAATTTGAAGAAAATGAAGAGAGAAGAGAAGAAGAAGGAGGAGGAGAGGAGACGTGTAAGCGATAAGAAGGAAGGAAATATTTGTTGCTCATAATTTGATTGGTTGCCTTTAATAAAGCCAACTAAAGGGTATTTTTGGTCTTTTCTCCAATCCACTAGTAATTCTTAATCTAATGGCTCCAAAATATTCTCCAATTAAAATTCCTTTCAAATATTTATTTATTCTCCACAAAACTCTCTATTTACCTCCAGAAAAATAATCCTCAAATTTCCTCTCATAAAAATAATTCCCAAAATTTCCTTACTTAACTATAAACACCATAATTCACTATTCACTATTATCTAAATTCTCCAAAATATTCTTTCCTTTACTTTCTACCATAAAAACCATGCATACATGCTTAAAAATGGTTTAAATAAAAATATAAAACATAAATAGGTAATTTTTGCCGGCAAAATAATACCGACTCCCGACCCGGGTGGTAGTATTCACAGACCCGGTAAACTTACTATTGAAAACACAGGAAAAATAAGAGCGTTACAGCTCTCCCCCCTTAAAGAATTTCATCTTCGAATTTAATTCACCTGAATTTAAATAACTGAGGATGCTGTTGTCTCATAATATCTTCACTTTCTTCATGGGTAGCTTCCTCGACGTCTTTATGCGTTTCTGCTCAAAGAACCGTTTACAACGGAATTCTCTTATTCCTTAGTTCCTTGATTTCCGACCTTAGCAAGTATCCTCATGGTTTCTTCACTCATAAGGTTAAATCTGGCTCGATAGTCATAGATTTCCAGCTGATATTACATGTGATGGGTCGGACCGATACGATCTTCAAAAACATTTAAGAATTTCTTTAACCGTGGAAAAAAAAAAAAAACAAGTTAAAAATTTTTGTATTCCATCCAGGTCTTGGTGGTAAAGCTTAGTCTATAGGCTTAATGACCCCCACAACACTCACATTTGATCTCAGTATAGACCAATGAACCTAGGACTAAGCTTACCCCTTTTCTTCCAAATCTCAAATAATCTTTTTCCGACGGCGATACCTTAAGGAAAAACCTTATCTCCCACTGCATTTACTTATATCTTTTTCCTCTTTCAAATCCATATAAGATTTCTGGACGATCGGAAGTTGCTTTCAATCGTATCTCTGATACTTCTGACTCTTTTTCCTCTGTATCCCGAATCCAAATTCAGACCTTTTACCATCTTGCCCTCACTCAATTCTGACAAACATAGTGGAGTTCCTTACATCTACCTTACCATAATTAGTGCTTCCATAAAGGGGCCATCTTGAATTACTCGACTGCATAACTGCTTATTGTAAGGCAAATTCTACAAGTCGAATGTACTTCTCCCAACTGCCCTCAAACTCAATAGCACAAAGGACTCTTAACATATTCCTCCAAAATCTGAATAACCCGCTCTTGACTGACCATCCTGTTTCTTAGGGATGAAAAGCTGTGCTGAAATTCAGGAACTTCGTTGCCAGGGCCTCATGTAGCGTCTTTCCAAAAATCTTAGAAGTAAATCTCGATCTCTCATCTGAAATTGATGGAAGAAGGAAAGCCCGTGTAATCTCACTATCGTCATCTATATAAAGCTCTGGCATACTGCTCCATGGTGAAGTCGCGTCCTAACAGGAAGAAAGCTGGTGCCGACTTATTTAAATTTGTCAAACTATTACCATACAACATCTTTCTTTTTAGCGATGTTAAAGGCAATCCAGTCACCCAGTCACAAAATCCATAGTAACCTTATCCCATTTCCACTTTGGAATAGAAGTAGGGTGTAACAAACCAGAAGGAAACTGATGCTTTGCTTTCACTTACTGGCATGTCAAACACCTCGACACATAATCTGTGATATCCTTCTTCACCACCGGCCACCAATACTGTGATTTCAAATCCTGATACATCTTATTACTGCCAGGATGCATAACATAGGGACTACTATGAGCTTCCTTTACGATACTCTTTCTCAACTCTGAAATTTTAGGCACACAAATCCGATCCCCAAAGTACAAGCAGTCGTCATCTTTAATCATAAATCTCTTTTTCCTTCCATCTTCCTTCCACTCTGACTAGGCTCCATAGGCAATTGTCTCATCATCCCTTTGTGCATCTCGAATCTGCTAAGTAGGCTAGGTTCAATCAAAGCTCTATCCACGAGTGATCCATTAGTAGCTACAGATAATCGTATCAAAGACACGTAAAGCAACCAAGGACTTCCTACTAAGTCATCTGCTAACAACATTAGCTACCCGGATGGTAATCAATGGTGGAAGTCATAGTCCTTAAGAGTTCTAACCACTGTGCTGTCCTCAGATTAAAGGCTCCTTGTTAGAAGTAGAACTTGAGACTCTTATGATCAGTAATACAGATGACATTTCTCACCATCACAAGTAATGCTCCAAATCTTTAAACAGCGAAGACTATAGCTCCTAATCCAAACATGAGTGTAGGGTAGTTCTTCTCGTGTGCTTTAAGCTGTCTAAAAGCATAAGCAACTACCTTTACCCTCCTGCATTAAGCAACACAACCCAATCCATTATGCGAAGCATCATATCACATCATACGGTCTAACTTCGAAACTGGTTGCGCTCAACACTGGCATGCTTCAAGTAAGCATCGTCTATAATGCTTCTCAAAACTATTCTGACATTTATCATGCACTCGAATCTGACAGTCTTTTGAAGAAGTCTAGTCAAGGAGCCGCAATGAGAAAAATCCCTTGACAAATCTTCTATAATAACCAACCAATCCTAAGAAATTTTGAATCTCTGTAACATCTTAGGTGGCCTTCCATTCAAGCAACTACCTCTATCTTCTTCACATCCAACTCTAATACCTCAACCAGAAAATAATGTCCCAATAAAGCAATCTCAAGACAACCAGAATTCACACTACTCAACCCTTAGCAATACAACTGTCCTCTCTCTCAATATCGAAGTACAATTCTCAATGGGTGATCAGGATCCTCTCTAGCCAGAGAATAACAAGATGTCACAATGAACCAACCACAATTCTGATCTAAGTAAGGATGAAAGAATCTGGTTTCATCAAATCCATGAAGACTGCAGGAGCTTAGTCAAACCAACGGCAATTATCAAGAACTCATCAGTGACCGCAGCGTGTCCTGAAAAGCAGTCTTAGGTAATCTAATGCTTCACCCTTAGATATGATAACCCTGATCCAGAATCTATCTTTCGAGAGAATACACTAGCTCCTCTCAAGTGATCAAACAAATCATCTATCCGAGGCAATGGATACCGATTCTTCACAGTAACTTTGTTAAGTTGTCTGTAATCAATACACAGTCTAAGTGATCCATCCTTCTTCTCTACAAACAATACTGGAGCACCCCACGGAGATACACTAGGACGAATAAACCCCTTATCAAGCAATTCCCGAATCTGTATCTTTAACTCTTTCAACTCAGAAGGTGCCATCCGATACGGAGCAATGGATATCGGTGCAGTACCAGGCATAACCTCAATACAAACTCAACCTCTCTCTCAGGAGGTAAACCAGGCAACTCAAAAACATCCAGAAAATCACATACTGTGGGTATATCATGGACACGAGGAGATTCTGACTCTGGAGCAAGCACACAGGCTAAGTAGGCCCCTCACAACCATGCTGGATCAATCTTCTAGTAGTAGAAGCAGAAATAACATTAGAGAGGTAATCCGACCTCTCACCCACAACTACAATCTCCTCACCAAATGAAGTCTGGAGTATAATCCTCTTAAGTCTACAATCAATCATAACTCCATGACTAGATAACTAATCCATACCCAAGATCACATCAAACTCCCAGAAAGGCAACTCTATTAGATCTCTCAGAAACACATGGCCATAGATTACCAATGGACAATCTCTATACACCCGATTAACTATGACACTATGACCTAAGGGTTTAGTAACCTCAATACCATGCTCTAACATATCAGTATGCATATTACCCAATCTACCCACATGTATGCATAAATATGAATGAGTAGATCCAGGATCAACAAAGCATATACGAAATATCAAAGATAAGAGAAGGTACCACAAGTGATAACGTCTGGGGCATCCTGCCCTCCCTAGTCCTGACAGCATATGCTCCTGGCAAGTGCTTTGGACTCAAGTTTTTCACGTCTCTGAAACTGCTCTTAACTCCAACTCCCAGTACCTCCTGTATCACCATGGCCTCTGCCTCTGCCTCTCGGAATAAAGGGAGCTGACCTCCCTACCTGAGGAGCTGAACTAGCCAAAGTCATTGGGCAGTCTCAAAGCAAATGCTCTGTAGACCCATATCGAAAGCATGCCCTAGAAAATCTCCTACAAACCCCAGGATGCTTCTTTCCACACTGAGTACATGTCGGAATATCAACCCACATAGTACCTCCACCACTAGCAACAGATGTGGTCTGTGGAGCTGTTTTGCCATAAGTACCCTGTCCATGTCTCTGACTCGGTCTAGACTAGGTCTGTGGTGAACCTCTATGCCTCTTACTACTGGACTGAGCCCCAGAAGTCTGTCCAGATACCATACCTTGAAACCTCTTTTGTTGACCCTGTTGACTCCATTGCCTCCTAGCCTGCCTGCTCAGTCCCTAAGCTCCTCAAGCTCTAAGTTGCTTCCACTAGGAAGACAATGATGTATGAGGAGAGCCAACCAATGCATCGATAATTCAAGCCAAAGCCTTTTCCTGAAGCGCTTGCATCAACCGATTCAGTAGGAATCATCTCAGTAAGCAAATACCTGCTCAGCGGATACTTCCTCATATATCAGCACAGACATTCTGCCTTTTTTAACTCTAAAAAACTCGGCTTAGTTGATCAATGAAGCCCCCAATGTATTTCTGTCTATAACCAGAAAGAAAGAAGTCCCAGTCCTCCTGCCTCAGCACTGACTTCCCGTGAGTACAGTTATCCCACCAACCTGGTAAGCTTCCTCCTCATAAGGAAGTGGCACAAACCCAACTCCTACAGGTGAGCAACTGATTTGCTCCAATATCCTCCACAGACTGGTGCCAATACCTCTATTGCAGAAGCCACATCCCTTTCTACCTCCTAAACCAACAGCTCCATCATTTCCTCAGTTTCCACATAGGGGGACGAACTGGAACAGGGGCTGGAGCAACTGAGCCGGGAAATAGCTCCTGCTGCCGTACCTCAAAGAGCAACTAACCGGAACAAATGTACCGGTTAGCCCATGCAGGACCTACAGCCCCACCCTCGAGGCGTGCTCCGCATCAGAACCCACAGCACCACTAGCGGCATCACCAACAGGAATACCACCACTAGGAGGGACATAACTATCCACCACCTCATTAGACAGATGTTGAGACATCACTCAACTCCTATAAAGACCAAAAGGTTCGCATCAAAGAGAAGTTCCAAAATGTATTTAACTTAAATTACTCATACTCTCACTTCAAAATAGAGAAATTTCCTATATATGCATATAGTCCTAGAACTGCCTAAACCTATGCTCTGATACCACTAAATGTAACACCCATCGCCCGATCCCGAAAGACCCGATGGTGGATGCCACATTCGGTGCTGGATGCACCGTCCTAACCTACATATAAATCATACAATCATATTATGAATTAGAAGTGACTTAGTATTCACAAGCTTAGCAAGTAATAATATTTTGTTTTGAAAATGATTTGGGAGAGTCCTACAGAAAAACTGCAAGAGTTTCCCCTACAAAGCACTCCCAAATCGAAACTCAAACCCCATCAAACTCCAATAACAACACAATAGCACTTCTATAATTTCATAACTACATAATTTCTCAGTAACATTTTAATATTCATCAATTAAAGACATTCATGTAAACATATCAACTTCTAATATTCTAACCATTAAATAAGTTCCAAGTTTATCTCCCAATATATCACCAAAAAATTTCAACAATAATGCTTAGGATTAAAATTTAAATATACAGTCTCCCAAACATGTAATACTTAAACATCATAAATCCCTATACATAAAATACAAGTAACTACCGAAATATCTCTTCAGATCTGATGCACTCTTCAGTCTTCACCAGCACGCACAATCCTCCCCAAACTGTGCGGATAAAATCAACGCCGCCTGATATAAAAACTCAGTGGTTTATGAAAAAGCACAACAAACCAATGTTGTGATGATAACATACATAAAAATTATTTCTTATACATAACATCATTAAATT
>NW_023590785.1:0-231174 GCF_014843425.1 Jatropha curcas
ACTGACTCAAGAGCCTTGCAAAGAGCTTTGCGAATGAGGGAAAGATGACTGCCAGAAGTTCCCAAATTGATTACCCTAGCTGGGTCTTTTTTTAAATTGCCAGGAAGTACGCGGTCTTCCTTTGGCTAGGCTGCCTTGGTGCTCAGCTGCCCTTTGGTAGGGCTTATTTTGGACTTTGTCCAGAACTATTGGTTCATACTGTCTCCCACTCCTGGTCATTGCATCGACCTCTTCAGCTAAGTCATTCAGGTCCAGGACACAGAAGTCATTCATTTTTAGGAATAGTTCGAAAGGATCGATCAATCCCTGGTCAGCAACGATGGCATTTATCCCGTGATTTGGTAAATGATTAGTGCTAATATTTGGCTTACTCCTTGGAACGATTGAACCGTTATCCACCAGGTCTTGGATGTGGTTCTTAAGCGTCCAGCATGCTTCAGTCTTGTGCCCATTACCCTGGTGGTACTCACAGTATTCATCAACCCTATAGTTTCTTGGCAAGGGGTTGGGTGGTGGCCTTGCTTCCAAAGGCTTAATGTAATTTGCCTTGATAGCCTCTCGAAATACCAAAAGGATTGGCATCCCGGCATCCCGAGATCAGTGTAAGTTCTCCTCGACTGGCTACCATTTGTCATATTCCCCACACGTAAAGGGTTCGTGGGGGTGATATTTGCCACTTCGTGAACTTTGCTAGCTTGGCTAGGCTTCTTATATTTCGAGGTACCCGAGTCTTCTTTCAGTTGACCCATTTGGATTAAATCCTCTACCTTGGTTGCAGTAGCAATGAGTGACTGAAACGTTGGTAGGTACTGTGCGTTTGCGTTGTTGTTGGTAGACAGGCAGCAGATTTTTGATGTTATTGATCTACCTGTTCTTGTTCTAAAGGATCGATTGATCATTTTTGGCGCGACCTTGGCTCCACCTTGTACAGAGACGAGGAAAAGGATCGTTTGCTTTTCGTTTGGTGGTTTCCAGTTCTCTCCGAGTAACATCCCCTCTTATAATTAGTGTACTGCCGTGTTTATACGTTATGAAAATGTTCTTCCCAGTCCTTCATCTTTAGTCTGATCCAGGCTGGGACAACCATCTCAAAAGCAGCACAGTCAGCGATTGTTGAAACACTCGAGGCAAGGAGCTCGCTGTTCAAGCCAAACGGTAGGATTATGAGGGCACCCACATACATTTTAGTGTGCGTTTGGAAAAGATGGTTCATCACAAATTGTCCATCGTTAAAGGCACTCTATTGACCTTTTGTCGACAATCTTGCTTTAGGACAAGGCAGGAGTTTCCATGTCCACCACTTCCTTATGTGTTTGAGGGCAGTGATGCCTTTCCAGAGTTTCAGTTTTTCTTTCATTTTTCTGAAGCTTCCATCAGCATTTAGTTCTGGAGGAGCATGTCTCCAGGTTCAGGCAGGGTTTGGGACGTCGGATGTGCCGCAGTACGGTCCCTTGATTGGGGTCGGTAGCAGATCCTTCACAGTGGAAGGCCACATTTCCATTCCACTACCTGTACGCTCATTAGGGCCAGTTTTCCTGAGGCAGCTAATGCCTCATTCATTGCTACGCCTCCATTCTCGCTTCCAGTTGTTCCATGAGATTTTGGATAGTCAGCAGTTGATTTGCCATTGGTGCAGTTGAAGTGGGAAGTTGGTTGGAAGACTTGGTGAGGTTGGTGAAAGCTGTGGGTGTGTGCACTGCTAGGTGTGAATGGGAACTTGGAATAGGCCATCGAACAGTGGAGTACCTGACTAGGGACAAGTAGCTGGAATTGGGATACAGTCGGGTAAGTTGTGTATCAAGGGTAGTACGCAATGTGAGGTAGATTCGACTCCTTTTGTCCCAACTTGTGGATGACTAAAAGAATATTTTGGTGTCTTTATGCTTTTTTAATGTCTATATGCCGGTGAAATACTGTCATGAAATGCGCACATATCACGTCATTAATTCGTGTTTAATGATATGATTCCACATCTGGGGTGCATACAGCCTAAAGAGATAGGTTCTATAGGCTATGACCAATAGAAATTGCTTATTAAGGGACCCTTGAACCCATGAGTAAGGATTATACCCACCGCAATGTGAATAAAGACGTTTTCGCGTGGGTCAACAGTACGGCTATCATGGGGCCACCCCAACAAGGAATTAAGGGATGGTTTGCCCAGGTCAACAGGGAGGCACGCTTTGGGACTGTCTGTCGACATTAATCAAGGAGACCTGCCATCAGGCCTCTCGCTATCCAGGGACTCAGAGTTTTATGACAGCAGAGAAGAATTCATTGGAATTCGTTTTTTTTTTTCGTGCAATGGAGAAAAAAGATTTTCTACAATGTGACAAAATAAATCAACAATTTAAATGTTTTATTTAAATTTTTACAATTAAGTCCAAATTTCCTTATCAAGTATTTTAAAGAAAGAACATTGATCGTGTATTGGGGTAACCTGTACAAAACAAGCACAACAATTATACCCTAAAGAAGGCAGCGTTAGCTTGATACGCAATTGTAGTCCACTTACTATGCAAATGATTCCTAACTTCCCCACGCGGAGTTGCCAATTAGATGAACCCTCCCGAAGGAATTTGCTAGAACGAGAGGTTATGCTCCACTGTGCTTTTGCAGTCGCATTAGTTTATTTTTATAAGGGGAAAAAACTAATAGAAAGGACACCCTACAATGACTCCACATTATTATAAATTTAAACCTAAGTCAGAATATAACTTAACCCAAAGGTTTAAGGCCAATCTACGAAACCCGAGGTGGATTCCGGATTGTCATGCTGAATTAACCTCAACCTAAGTGTAAATTTGCTTCTGCAAGGTAATTAGTGCAATTGGACCAGTAAGCGCTTTTTGGTCGTTTTTGACTTGCGTGGGGCGTTAAATCCGACGTGCCTACGTACTCTGTTCTGCATGAGAGATTTAACAGCGACGATCGTTGACAAAGCCTATTCAAAGGTTTTAGAAGGGTTGCTTATGATGAGTGTAGTGACTGGCTCTCGTGCTTTTTTAGGATTTTGCCAGATTGATTGATTTGTTATTTTAGGCTTTGTTGCCAAAAGGTGTTTAGATTGGCAATTTAATGCCGAAAATTGATGTTTGAGCTCATTTTATTCGCCACTGGTTGTAGGCACTTTGTGCCAGAAGTTTCATATTTGATTAGTTATTCTGTTGACAAAGATTGGTTAGGACGATTGTCGCCAAATAGATTAAGGGCTTATATGCAAGGTGGTTTTGTTGGCGATTTATCGCCAAAAAAGGTGGTTATTTACATTTTACGGCAATTTGTTGCAAAGCACTGTGATTAAACCGTAGGCCACTTTAGTTGCCAAAAAAGTGGTTTATTTGATTATAGGCAATTTGTTGCCAAAGAATTGATAATTAAACGAGGCAATTTTTGATTCCAAAAGTGATTGATTAAACTAGTAGCATTTTGTTGCCAAAAACGTTGAATTGCACATTAACGCTATTTATCACAATCTATTGATTATGGGACTTTAGCGAACTGTTCAGATAAACGGCATTACACCGTTAGTTATATAAATTAACTAAGGGCACATTAGACCAATATATTTCAGAGTTAGCATTATACCACGATTATTTGATTAACCAGGGCTTTTAGCCTTGACTTTTACTTAAGGGCAGTTTGCTAGCCAAAAATGACGATGGTGTGAAGCAGTTCATTATAATTATTCTTAATTAGAATTCAGAGTAGAAGGAATATGCACAAAATGATGAAACTTTAAATGGAAAGAGTTCGCTTAATTACCTGAAGTTAATCCGAGCGGCCGCTTCTTGGCTCTCAGTTTGAAAATTCCAAATTAAGCTCTCGTTGGGGTTATCAATTTAAATTAAACTTCAACATTAAGTGACCAATATCACAAACAGGCAGAGTATTAAAAGCTACACTAATGCAGAAAAGCAGTAGAAGAACGCAAAAGGGTAGAGAGAAGAGAGCGTCGTCAACCAGACCAGGTCCCATAAAAACTGCGATTCGGGGCTGAAGTAAGCTTATAGGAAAACCAGGTGTTGAGCGGCGGTGCTGGCGCCTGGAGGCGTCCGTCAAGACGAGTCCCTAAACTGTCGATTCAGAGGCGTATTTATAGAAAAAACCAGGGCTGGAGGGCGCTGCTCCGGCGCTCCGCCAGTGGGACGGCGGGCGCTGCCACCCTCCTGGTCGCACTCGCTAGTTTAATCGTTCACAAGGCATTTTCGGGAGTCTCCGTTACCTCCAAAAACTTAAAAAATATTCCGGGACCAGTTCCGCGATCCTCGTAATTTTCCGGACGTTTCAAGTACCATATTGGCATACTTTCGGTGAATTTTCCGAATGAACTCCGGTCCGGCCGGACTGTTTGCAGTCCGGAAAAACAGGCTTTTTGAGCCTCAAAATTTGAGTATTCACACCTACTAATCTTTTTATAGAACTTTTTGAATCTTTTAGTAACAAGTGTTAAGTTGTAGCATCCCTTCTCGGTCCACACGATAACCCGAACGAGCCATGTCGAGACGCTACAATCTAGTTGAACCTATGTCTTATCATGCTAATATCATCCTGTATGCTAAATATTATGTCATGCTGTTGCTTTATACATCATTTAGATATAGATATTTACTTAATATTTACAAGACATTATACTTTCCAAAATAAAATGGGCCCAACTATGTGCCCTGTACATGCTATGATAAGTATATACAGAACCAAAATATAGTTATAGGTTGAATTTAATGCTTGAATTACATTCTTAGTCCTAAATGAGGTTAAATATTAAGGTAGAAAGTAAGGGTTAGTGAAAAAAAAATTGAGGAATACGAAGGAGAAGATGGAGAAGGTAAAGTGAAATGGAATTTTCGGGTGAAACTCTGAATGTTGTGAACCCCTCCCCAAAAATATCATAAGCATATGAATGTGATGAAGGAAGAAATGCACATGATGTGTGTGAGTCGCCACCTTATTTAATTATTTTAGGGTAAACTAGGAAAAAACCCTAAGTTGACTCCAATTTTAATTAGTTAAACCTAATTACCTAGATTATTAACCACACTGTAAGGCAGGTCTAACGGAACCAGAGGTGGATTCCCGACGACTATGTATGCTGAATGACTACCAACAATTGAATGCTTTGCAGGTCAAATGATGCAAGGTAATGAAAAGTGGTTTATGTGATTTTGATTGCCGCTCAGGGTTAAATCCAAACGGTCTACGTACTTCCGTTTGAATGGAAAGATCCAAAGTCGACGTAGTTCGGATAGCCTTTTCTTTGAAGGGCTTTAATGAGGTATGCTTTATGAGAGTGTGTGTATTGCTTTGCTGATTTTGATTTGGCATATCTGCCCTGGAAAATTGATTTTTAGGGCATTTGATTGCAAAATGTTGATTTTATGAGCTTTTAGCCAAAGGGATTGTTTAGGCATTAGTTTGGCCAAAATTGCATGTTTGGGCTTATTATTGCCAAAAGATGTTGTTTAGGGCGCATTTCGCCAATGATGGCTTTGTGCCAAAGTCGGGTATTTAAAGGCTTTTAGCAATACAATGTGTTGATTTAAGGCAATTTTTGCCAAAGTTGGATTGTGATTTAGGCGATTGTCGCCAAAAATGATGTCATTGAAGGCTTCTTAGCCAAAAAGACCATTGATTAACTCTTAAGGCATTTTGCCAAAGCTTTCTGATTTAAGCGATTTGTCGCTTACAGTAGTTAATTCTAACTTTATAGGCAATTTGTTTGCCAAAATGATTGAACCGTGGGCAATTTGTTGCCAAATGTGGTTTTTATTGTGGCAATTATGTGCCAAAACGTGATTGATTAAAGGCTTTGTGCCACAATTTTGATTAATTGGGACTTAAGCCCGGGACTGTTCTAAATAAAGAGACAATTAAACGTGTTATTTCATTAACTAGGCTTTTTAAGCCCACTAATTGTCGGATTTAGCATTAAATCCACGATATATTAATTAACCGCATATTTCAGGCTTAATCATATTTTGATTGAGGCAGTTTAATTTGCCTAATTGATGACATGAATGTGTTTATGCGTTGTAGGTTATTGGAGTAGAAGAGAAATATTGCATGAAGTCTAAAAATTTAATGGAGCAGAAGTGTGCTGAAATTAAATAGGCAGAGTTTCGTTTACATACCTGATTTAATCGGCGACCGCTTCTTAATTCCAGATTAAGCTCCTCGCTTGGGAAATATTAATCAATTTTAATTTATTTAATTTTAGTGGCCAAATATCACAACAATAATGTAATAAAAATTAAAATGCAAAAAGCGGTAAAGAAAAACGCAAGGAGCGTGGGAGGGAGAAAGATCGTCCGTCAACACAGACAGGGGTGTCAAAATAGGCTGAAAATGGTCTATTTATAGGCCATTTTCGGGTCCAGGGCGGCAGGTGCCGCCTGGCTCGGCGGCAGCTGCCGCCCAAGTTATTGCCTCGATTTTTTCGCTCCGGAGACTTTTTCGGAGAGTTCCGGACCTCAAAATATTCCGGGGCATTCCGATGTTTCCTCGCGACATACCGGACGTTTTAAGTGCCATGATTGGCATCTTCGGATGAACTTCAAAATGGCCTACCGGTCCGGCGGGGCCGGACTATCTGCAGTCCGAGAAAAACAGGCTTTGTGAGCCTCAAAAAATGGGTATTCACAAGCGACTGCAGCCGCTGTCGCCGGCGGCGATAGGGGCTACCGCCGCCTTCAAGGGCGGCCGCCACCGCCGCGGCCGGGAAAACTGGCTTTTTGAGCCTCAAAATTTGAGTATTCACAAATGTATATCTGATATTATGTTAAAAATTAACAAATAGTACCTAAATTTTCAATATTTTACAATTTAATACCTAAACTTTATACTTTATTTCAATTAGGTCCTAATCCTTATACTTTTATTTCAATTGCTCTATAATCTTTATGTTTTTTCCATTCAGTCCAATTCTTTTTAAATTACTTTACTTTAAAATCTCATATTCTACCCTACTCTGGGCTCTAATGGCTCGAACCAGGTTCTTGGGTTCGGCCGCGACTCGACTCGACATCGACTCTCTAAACTCGCACGATTCGATCGTAGGATTCGTGCACAGTTCTACCCTCCACATACAAATAAACAAACTTCATCTCGAAGGAAGTTTACCTGTTGTGAACAAATGCAGATACTGTTGTCGCATGGTTTCTTCAGATTCCCAAGTTGCTTCTTCTATTTTATGATTCCTCCAAAGACCTTTTACCAATGCTATTTTCTTATTTTGCAATTCTTTAATTTGTCTGGCTAGGATCTGAACTGGTTCTTCTGCATAAGTGAGATCTGGCTGAATTTCAACCTCTTATGCTGAAAACACATGTGTTGGGTCTGATCTTTATCTCCTTAACATTGATACATGAAAGACATTATGAATTCGACCTAATGTCAGAGGTAACGCTAGTTGATAGGCTAATGGTCCTACACGTTCAACAATCTCATATGGACCAATGAACCTAGGACTAAGCTTACCCTTTCTTCCAAACCTCAGGATCTTTTTCCGTGGTGAAACTTTTAGAAATACTTTATCGCTGACCGTATACTCAATGTCCTTTCTCTTTAAATCAGCATAAGACTTCTGTCGATCACTTGCTTCTTTTAGCCATTTTCTGATGATTACCACTTTCTCTTCTATTTCTCTAACCAATTCTGGACCCAGAATCTCTGGACCCAGAATCTTCTTCTCACTAAGTTTTGTCCAACACACAGGTGTCCTGCATTGTGTGCCGTACAATGCTTCACATGGTGCCATCTTAATGCTCGATTGATAACTGTTGTTGTAGGTAAATTCCATGAGATGTACATATCTGTCCCAGCTGCCTTCAAATCTATAACACATGATCTCATCATGTCTTCCAAGATTTAAATTACTCATTCTGACTGGCCATCTGTCTGAGGATGAAATGTAGTGCTGAAATGCAGTTTCATTCCTAATGCTTCCTGTAGTTTACCCTAGAACTTCGATGTAAACCTTGGATCACGATCAGATACAATGGATGATGGAACTCCGTGTAGTCGAACTATTTCTCTAACATAAATTTCTGCTAACTTGTCCAGAGAATAGTCCATCCTAATTAGTAGAAAGTGTGCGGACTTGGTTAATCTGTCTAAAATTACCCATAATGCATCATGCTTCCGCTACGTCTGAGGTAATCTGGTAACAAAATCCATAACATCCATCGTGATCTTATCCCATCCATGTTTGCGACTGTTATTGGATTTCGAAGAAACTCAGGATAAGCAATTGATGATTCTGACTTTTCATTTGTTGAATTGTCAGACATTTGTTTACAATTCGACTGTATTTCTTATGCATGGCACCCAATGCCTTTCTTCATCCTGATAATCTAGTGATACATCTTAGTACTGCCTGGATGCATTGTATATGGACTGTTGTGAGCTTCATGCAAAATCTTCTGTCTGATCTCCCCTGTCTGTGGTACAGCAAATCTGTCTTCATAGAACAATACTCCACTGCTATCCAATCTGAATTTCCCACCATGGTTTTCCTATACTTGTTTAACCCATATTGCTATTTGATTATCTTTCTTCTGTGTTTCTGCACCTTCCTGAACCCAAGATGGCTGTACTTGCATCTGTGCTAGAATAACTCCCTGTTATTCCAACTTCATGCTGATTCTTATTGATCTCAAAGCATACAATGATTTCCAGCTAAGGGCATCAGCTACCACATTGGCTTTGCCCGGATGGTAATTAATGATATAATGCATCACTTCGTTGTCTTGATTCAAGTAAACTAAAGAGTATAACCTTACCCAAAAACTTTAAAACTTTTCTTAGTTCACTTTCTTCTTCTATTTGAGTTAACCTCTTCCTATACATGTAACTCTTTTAATGTCATTTATAATCAAATGTCAACTAAATTTTTGAAATTAACTTCTGGGATTGTTATAGTTGACATTTATGCTTTGGAATGACTCTCTCAGTCCTATAGGTTGACTATTAAGGATAGAAGTAAGCGTTAGTGAAAATTGAGGATACGAAGGAGGGAAGATGGGAAGGTAAAGTGAAATGGAATTTTCGAGTAAACTATGAAATGTATATATCCTGATATTTATGTCAAATCCATGTACCTAATTTTTCAATATTTTCTCATTAATCATAAACTTTATACTTTTATTCAATTTCGTCCTAATCCTTTTACTTTATTTCAATTGGTCGTCTAAATCTTTATGTTTAATTCAATTAAGTCCAATTCTTTTAATTATTTAATTTAAATCCCATTCTACCCCACTCTGGACTCTAATGGCTCAAACCGGGTTCTGGTTCGGCACGACTCGACTCGACTCGACTCTCTAAATGCAACGATTCGATTCAGCAGAATGTCACATAAATCATCACTATCAAGATCAGAAGAACTTTCTTCACTAGAAACTACTTTGAAAGCCAGTCTTTTCTTTTTCTTATCTTCCACAGTCAAAGAAGATTTCATCTCTTCTGAAACAAGAGCTCCTATTAGATTATCATAAGTAACGGGAGTCTCTTTTTAATTCATAACGTTCCTATAGAATCCCATTTTTTAGGTAGAACTCTAAGGATTTTCTTAACAAGCTCATCTTCTGAAATTTTCTTTCCGAGAATTCTCAAAGGATTAACTATATTAGTAAATCTAGAATTTAATTCAACAATTGTCTCTCCTCTTTCATACTAAACATTTCATATTCTCTCCAAAGGATATTAATTCTGGATTCCTTCACTCAATCAATACCCTCATAGGTAACTCTAAGTTTCCCAGACTTTAGTTGTAGACTTCAATCTAGACACTTTGTTGTATTTTCGTTGGATCTAATGCGCAGTGAGATATTAATAGTTTCGTGTTATGAAATATTCATCTCCAATCAGCATCAATATAATTCTTCCTTTCTGTTTTTTCTACTCTCTATTTTCTACAGTTTTCATAGGAAATACGAGGTCACGGTAATGTAATGATGTTCCTCCAACAGTTTATGTCAACTAATTTTATGAAATTTTCCATTTTGGTTTTCCAGTAAGAGTAATTAGAACCATTAAACAGAGGAGGTCTATAAACAGATTGACCTTCTAAAGATAAAAGAGGAAGTGGGGCTGCCATGGGATCTTTCTCTCAAGTTGTTAAGCTTCGGTAAGTCAAGAGTCAAAGCTCTGATACCAAATTGTGGGTCCCGTATACATACGCCACAACCCAAGAGGGAGGTGAATTGGGTTTTCTTAAAATAAAAATTTAACTATCAAAAACAAAATCAGAATTTTGTTGCAGTGGAAATGGAATGCATTTTTGTGAGAGTAAGTTATTAAGATTAGAACTTCCTCACAAAGCTCTATGCAGAAAATAGAAAGAATTTATAAAGAGTAGCTATTGATTAGAACTGCTTCACAATATCTTAATCAATTTCAAAACGACTTTATGAAGGAAAGTTATTACGTTTTTGAACTACCTCATAAAACTACCTCATAAACTTTAGATAAATATTAAAGAGTATGTGAGAGACAGTTATTGAATTTCTAAACTGCTTCATAAAGCTTTAAGTAAACTTAGAAAACTGATTAAAAACCTAAATTGTGAAATATACTGAATCTAGAAGAACAGATTAGAACTTGGTATTTTTCACAATGCAAAAATCAGAGTTCTAATGTTGGATAAAAATGAAGCTTATTCGAGTTTAGAACAACAAAACAATTAACAACTTAGCATTTCTAAAAGATTAACAGCAGTGTAAGTAAAATTGTATCAAGCAGAACTTCACTACAAGCTTAACACAGCAGATTTATTGTGGATTAGCACTTAACTCGCCTTACTTTCACTCCCCAAGCTTCTGAGTCCTTCCGCTTTATGTCTATCTCTTTGTAGGGCAGGAGATAACACAGTACAAGGCAATAGATCACACCTGTCTACCCATTTCCCACCTAGTTTTTTAAAGGTTTCTTAGTCAACCTAACTTCGTTTTTGTAGAGACACAGAAACTCAATCACGACTTAGGGATCCACACAAGGAGAAGAATCGCTTGATAAGATAACCTATTTCACAATAGCTTTTCACTTAAGCTATTACACAAAAGTTTTTCAAATAAAAACATGTCTACAACAGATTACAGAATCAATATAGACAAAGAGAAATGCAAATGTAAGTATAGGAAAAACAGAAATCAAGATTGGAAAATCGTTTTAAAGAACAAAACTGTTTTTTAAAGAAGTTGTTATAAAATTTTTCTTTTCTCTTAAAAATAATTTGTGAAGCAATAAGATGAAAAGAAATAAGGAGGTTAAAAGCAAGTTTTGAGAGATTAAAATATTTGATCAATGGACTTATACTCTTAAAATAAAAACCCAAGTCT
Organism: Jatropha curcas; assembly: GCF_014843425.1. The sequence goes on from NW_023590785.1 coordinate 11,337, forward strand.
TTACAAGGGAAAGATGCCTTTTATAGAGAGGGATGAAAGTTTCATTTTAGAAAGTAAAATATTTAGCTTTTAAATAAGAATTTTGAGTTCCCAAAACTAGAAGATACGAAGATCTTGTTGCCAAAAAATGCTTTGAGTAAAAATCTTTTCTTCTAAGGTAAGCGAATAAAAGCAAGTTTTTGGACTTTCCTTAAAAATAGTTTTCGAATATAAAAAAAAAACTTTTTCAAAATATTTGTTACCAAAAAATGATTGAGACAAAATCTCTTTCATTTAGGTAAGAGAATAAAAGCGAGATTTTTATAGAGATAGTTTCCGAAAATGAGAAAAACATTTTCAAAAATTTGTTACTAAAAATGATTGAGATAATATCTCTTTCATTTAGGTAAGTGATTTTTGTCTTTCAAGGAAAATTTTTGAAAATTATTTTTGAGAAAGAGAGAAAAAATATTTTTGTGCTTATAAATGTTATAAATGAATATTCTCTCTATCCTATAACAAATCCTAAAATGCTAACCACTAAAATCTTCAATGGTCTTCATGATCTTCAATTAATCTTGAATTTGTAGGGATTTGCCTTGTTTATTATTTTCCATATTTAAACATAAATAAATCTAAAATAATATTAGCACAAATAATTAAATTTATTTGTTTTACTTAATCATCAACAATCTCAAGATAAAATTGACCCTTGAGCCAACAGATAACAGTCCGAATCAAAATTAATTTAAAGAATACTGAATAGAAGTGGAAATGGCTAGTGTTCAATTTACCTTAGTAAAAGAAACCATCGAAAAGAGCTTGGCTTGCTAGAAAATTGAAGAAGGTAAGTTGTATAATCCACACAGCTTCGCTTTGCATTAATGGAGGTCTATTCGGTGAGGAGGAAAGAATCAGTGATAAGAGAGGAGCATCTCGATACCTGTCTTGCCGGCTGGGACTCGTCGAAAGTCGAAAAATGGGTTAAAGAAGGCTAGTAGCACGACATGAGAGAGTGAGCATCGATTTGTCTTATTCAAGCCCCATCCGGCAAAAGGGAGGCCTGAATTGAGGTCGGCAATGTCCAAGGAGTTGATCGCCACCTAGCTTCATCGATTTGGTGGCCGAAAAACAGATCGGGAAAGGGGAGGGGGAAATTGCAGTCTGCGATTGGGAAGAGGAGGTTTCGTGCTTCTTCTTCAATTTTTTATAATTGTATTGATAGAGTTTTGGTTTTAAATTTGAGTTCAGTGTACCGATATGGGCTTAGGCTCAACATGATTTTTCGGGATAAAATAATCCATCCCACATAGCTCCATCAGAAAAATTTTGGATTTTTAATTTCATTACTTTAGAAAGTTTTCAAAATAAAATTATGAGATATTACAATCTCCCCTCAAGACAATTTGTCCTCGAATTGTATCTTATTAATGAGGGTTGCAGACAAACATAAGGGTGATTTCATGATTGCGAGAATATTTCTAATAGAAGAGAGGTAACTCGAACATAAACATGACAAACTAGGTAAATAGGAAGAGACATGGATATCATTGCCTTACTTTGATATTACTTCCCATATATTTTCCTTTAACAAATAGTTTCTTTAACTACTATCATTCATGAAACCCTTCTCTTAGTAATCTCCAACCTATTCACTGTCCTAATTCTTTTAACAAGCTTTAAGGGCTACTAAACATTCGATTAATTTCTTTAAACTGAATTTCATACAATTCTTTCTTTAAGTCATGTCCTTACAATGAGTGACATCTCCAAATTCTGCCTATTTTACTTTTCTAACCTATATTCCATTCATACTTGTTATATCCATCTTTCAAAAGATACTAATTTTATAATAACAAAAGGGTGTAATCCCTAAGCCTTTTACTTTTAACTTCTAGATACAAGGGGGAAAGGGGTTTATATTAAACAACAAAGGCCTTATTACTTCATTGTTTGAAAGATCTTAATACTTGAGCGGTTTTTGAGCTTAAACTTCTATAGTCTAACCTGATTCACGTTTGTTCATGTCGAGCACCCAAAACTGAAAAAATTAAGGTTTATGATATTAGGGTTATCAATATCTTAAGGGTCATTTCATAATACCATATGTCTTAATATTATATCTTGAGGAGGCAACTTTTGCTTAAACTCCTCATACATAAGTTGCTATCCATGCTTAAGCACAACTTATTCCATGTACCATATCACCTTCACAACAGCAATAGCCCTATTCCTAGACATCAATGTTCTTCTTAATTACTACTAAAGCCCTTTCTAACTTTAGGTTAATAATACTACAATATAAACACTATTTTCACTAGGCAACCTATATCACAAGCTTCTTTGGATAAACATTTGGGGTTGAACTAACGCTTCTTCTTGTCGAGGTTTAAGGACAAAAAGTTCAAGTCGAGGTAGTGTGGTAGGGTGCCAAACATCAAACACCTATCCAGTGGAACCCATTTAATTCATATGGTTTATCCATTAAGGATAGTCTCATTCTTACCGAGGATAGTGTTCTTGGTCTTAATTCTCATTCCATAGTTTTTCTTAGGGACCAACGCAATTGAGGTTGAGGGGACTGAAAGTAAGGTCTAAGAAAAAATGTACACAGAAGTTGTGTTTTTGCTATGCATAGTGTTTCCAACAGACGTTGTCTTTTTATTATCAATAACAGTTCGTTCCTTCACCAAGTTAAAGGATAGTACCATTGTGCAAACATCCATATGAAAGTGTTATGGTTGGAAGGATCATTTAAAAAGTTCAACAACTTTACTGTTGAAAATTGCACCGCCATGAAGGAGGTAGTGGAAAGGAACCAAAAGTTTATCCTCAAGCAGTTTGGTTGGAGGCTGTAAGTTGAAGATAGCTAAATAAGGGAAACACCTTATACAAGTCGTAAGATCATCACCCATGCCTTTAAGGTGTAGAATTTTGAACTAGATAACTAAGTGTATGGTCTTTTGCAAAACTTTATAACTGATGCAGAATACTGAATTCGCAGTTGGGTGGGTACCTTCCTTTATAGGAAGCTTGCAGACTAATTGTGGGGAAAGAAGTGACCATTTCGCTAGAGATGCAAAGGATATTTCCTGTCAACTATCTATATTTCACAGAATTATAAACACACATTCATTCAATTAATGGCTAAAATGGTGCATGTTTATGTTTACAAAGTAATAATTAATGGGTTAGCACAATGAGAATCATATTAGCAATAAATAAAAATGCAAGAATTTAAAAGATAGAATAGTCAATGTGCATAAAAATAAAGGACAGTAATTTAAATGCATTAAATGTAAAGTTATAATCAAGATTTGGGTTCAAAGCCTTGATGTTCATCATGAGTGATGAACAAATGAACTTGTCACTACCCATTTCTTGTTTATTTGTGATTATTCAATCCATTTATGGTCAAAAGCGCAATCCAAAGCAATAAAGTCGAGTGCTTAGCCACTGGAGTTTCGAATCAGATCTGTTTTATTGATTTTTAGCTCTCTGAACCCCTGAATTGAAGTGTCGTGCGCCACAAGGGAAGTGGCGTACGCCACACATAGTGGCACTCGTCACTCACCTAGATTAGAGTGTTACAAAGTTAGAAAAAAGAGCACTCTGATTGAGGGAGAAGTGGCATACGCCACAAGTAGGGGTGTGCACCCCTTGCATTGTGGCATGCGCCACTTCTGACACAGTCAAAACTATTGGTTGTTCTCAGATTTCTCTCCCAACCAATCAACGAAATGACATTTTTCACACCAAAATGAAAGGAAAAAGACGAAGGAAAGGTTCAACGGCTCTCAAAAGTTACCTTTTTGAAAGAGACTATAGGTTTTTGAGGATTGAATGCAAGAACACCCCAAAAACTTGATTCTTGAACCAAAAGTCTTAGATGAAGATTTGATGAATGCATTTGTAGATTCTCAAATTAGCTATCGGGGAGTTTTGTTATAAAATCAATGAATCAGTACTAAAACCCAAGAGTAAATACTAGTTTCTGTTAGATCAATAGCTTGAGTTTTAAAAATAGTAGAGTTTCCTTTAGCTCTCTAAAAATTCCGCCTTTTGGCACTAATCCCAAGGCCTATTTATAGGCAAATGGGATGTGTTGCCCTAATTTTAGGGCCTAGGTGGCAAATGCCACTGGTGGGCCCCAAAATCAGGCTGGGTCCATTTTTACTGAATCGACTGGATGGCATGCAAAACGAGACTATACACCAAAAAGTGCACCAAGCGGACTCGAAGCGGTTCTCGAGCCCGATTTCGCTGCGAAACACCTAGTAATCCGAAAATTGGTCAAATATATGCATTATCTCAGCCACAGACCATCGGCCATAGAACTAGAGCAATTAGGAGTCTCAATTCAATCTTATGTTAAAAAATGTTATCATCACTAAGCTATTAGGGGCAAGAATTGAGCGTATATAGAACCAAGCGGCTCATTCCTTAGCTCAAGCTACTGGTTCTATCCCTAGTTAAGTGGAGTGGATTGCTAACCCTTTAGATTTCATTCGTGATGTATTGCTTTCTGATCTTAATAATGATTAAGTAGCTTCTTCTTCTTCAAAAAAAAAAAAAAGTTTGAAATATTAATCTTTAATTTACTTGAAAAAAATATTATCAACATTCAATAGTTAGTATTTGATGGATAACTGTTTATTATAAATGCATTTACTTAATGTTAATAGTAGGGATAATTATATCTTTAGTGTTCAAACTTTCACTTTTTTTATTTTAGTGTTTCAATGGAAACGATAATGATTGAGTGTTTAAACTATTTAAATTTTGCTAATTGGATTGCTCTGGATGACATGCCTAATCGAAAATATGATTGTGCATGAGTGGGACCCATTTTTTAATACTTGGCAGCTCATTTGGTGAAAAAGAGTTGCATTTTTGCCAAATAAGTGGAAGCTGACATGGAAATTGTGTTAAAATGCCAACTTTAACCTCCATTTGACGTTTTCCACATCACGTATACTTCTCTTCTCTCTCTATCTCTCTGAAACAGACTCATTGTCTAGTTGTTTCTCTTTCTCTTACTCATTAATGGAAGATCCATCATCAAAAGAGGTTTCAAGAGTCCTTAAATTCCTAAAAGCTCTTAAACATGCTTCTCGTGAGTGACAACTCCATCCCACTTCTAAATCTACCGATTCAAACTCACCCACCATTAAAGCTCTGTTAGAGCTCGAAACTGAGATGCTATTCTTTCTAAAGACCCAAATTTCTTTACTCTTTCTCTCTCTCTCTCTCTCTCTCTCTCTCAACCTTACTAGTCTTAGAAGTGTTATTGAATATTTATAAGAATCGCATGGTTGTAGTTTTTGAAAATAATCACTGCATCTTGACTGAATTTCACGAGTCGGTGGGTTAATTGAGTCAAAAATTCAATCTTGTATTGATCATGAAAGTATAAAGAGTTTAACAATGACGTTGAAAGAGATGTAAAGAAAGAAAATGTGGAGGTATTGGTGAGTTCGTTAATTCAGTTTGAAAACAGAGTCTCACAAGAGTTTGTGCGAGTTGCAAGATTTAATTCTCTAAATTCTCTACTTTCTCAAAAAAATTATTTGCAATAATAATAATAATAATAATAATAATAATAATAATAATAACAATTAGTTTAAACGAATTAAAGAACAACGTGTTTTGTAGTTGCAATTTTGTTTTTGTGGGTTAAGTGCTAATGAGTCTATTAATACATGCTCTTGCATCAATGGCTTCTTGGAAACCAGTCAAAGTGTTTTTTTTTTCTTTAATTAAGTTAATTAAATCACCAATAGTAGATAAGATTGAGTTAAATGGAGAAATACACAAAATTATTATTTTCTTAGATTATAAAGATTTGCAAATTATGGCGTTGACGATGAAATCCATTCTTGAAATTGGATATTTTGGTAGAATAGTGGCAACTGAAGCTATTCTTAAAGAAGGGTTGATTTTGGTAGTGATTTGATCGATATTAATGGTTTGATGAAGAGAAAGAAAGTGAAAAAATTAAAGAAAAGAAGGTTTTAGAGAGGTTTTTATTTGCAGGTTGTGATGATAAATTTGTAGTATAATTAGGGGTTGGGGGAGAGTTAAGGAAAAAGGAGAAAAGAACATTTAAGGAAGAAATATTGAGCCTGTGAAGAACGAAAACGGGGAGGTAGGTGGGGAACATTAAATGGAGGTTAATTTTGACATTTCTCACAATTTTCACATCAGCTTGGGCTTATCCAGCAAAACAATGCAGCTCTTTTTCATAAGTCAGCTGCCACGTATTAAAAGGTAAGTCCCACATATTTATAATCAAGTTTTTTATTAGCCATGTCATATGGAGACCCCAAATTATAAAAAATTTAAATAGTTTAAGCACTCCATCGTTACTGTTGTTTCCGTTGAAACAACAAAATAGTGAAAGTTTGGATACTAAAAATATAATTATCCCTTAATAGTAATATGTATCTACATGAACTATCAAAAATTTCAAATTTAAATAATTTCTACATTATAAATAAAGATATATGACATTTCCGATTAGCTAGGTCTAAAAAAAATGAAAAAGTATGGAAACAAATCAAATTAATGAAAAAATTAATTGTTAACAATTTTGTATATTTAAATCACTGTTTATTCAAATACATATATAATTATGCATTTAAAAAATGCAATACAAAATTCACATTAAGCTTTATTTATATAAATTGAAAATTAATTTAATAATTTTAAATGGATAATAAAATTTAAGTTAATAAAAATTTAAAGTTGTGGGGGAATGTAACTATGAGGAATAGTACCATTAAGCTTCAAAATTTTACATTAAAAATTAATATTTAATAATTTTAAATGGATAAATAAAATTTAATTATGGGAAGCATGTAATTAGAGATAATAAAATAGTTAAGTGGAAAAAAATGTTTTGAAAAAAATATAATTATAGAATAATATAAGGGTTAAGTTCAGACAAATTTATTATTGTCGTAGAAATGTAATTAAAGGAATAATATAAGGGTTAAGTCAGACAAATATTATTGTCGTAGAAATGTAATTAAAGAATAATATAAGGGTTAAGTCAGACAAATATTATTGTCGTAGAAATGTAATTAAAGAATAATAAAAGAATGAAAAGGGAAAATATCATTTGATAGAAATATAATTAATAAAAGTAAAATGGTTAAACTGTAAAATAACGCCGCCTATAGTATATAAAATTATAATAATAATAAGCTTTTTTTTTTTTTTAGTAAAATTAAATTTTGACTTAAAATATGCATACACATATATATGGTTCCGTGGGTTAAAATCAAATTTGTAGGGGTTGTAGCCGCAGCGAATCCATCCCACAAAATATCTCTCACGCTTCATAAACCCTTGCTTCGCCTCATTTCCTCATTTCTAAAACCCTAAATCCCTTCTTTCGTAAACAGACTTAGAAACTGGAAACATGATGAGCATAACCCTTAGACGGTCAACTTCGCAAGCCCCAAAGCGGGTTCTTGCTGCCTTAACCTCGTTCGAAACCCTCCTACACCACCAATTCTCATCGGCGGCGGCTGCTGCATCAGCCCTTGCTCTGCCCAGAAATGGCGTCCTCTCTGTTGATAGTAAACCCTTTGGGGTTACTCATAATAATAACTATAATAAATGGAGGGACTTTCATGTGAAATCAGGGCCCTTGGATTTCAAGGCTTCGCCGATGCCGCAGGCAGAGTTTGCCGTAGACGATTATGGGTACGAGGAAGAGAAGGGGAGTAATGGAAAAGGGAGTATAAGTATGAATAGCAGTGAAGAGGGGCTTGAGATTGGAAAGCTCGGGATTTCTCAACAGATTGTCTCTGCTTTGGCTCGTAGGGGTATCACTTCACTCTTTCCCATTCAGGTGATTCTATCGTCGAAACCCTTTTTTTTCCTGTTTTTTCCTTCTCCAATTTTTTGCCTGTTTCAAAATTTCAATTTCATTTTTCTTGATTTCTAGAAAGCCGTGCTGGAACCAGCAATGAAAGGAAGGGACTTGTTTGGACGGGCTAGAACAGGAACAGGGAAAACACTTGCATTTGGAATTCCCATTATGGATCAAATCATTCAGTTTAATGATAAGCACGGGTTTGTTGCTTGATCACCGTCATACATCTCTTGAATTTGGTTGCTCATGAATAGTGCTGTATATATTTTTTTTTTAATATTTTTGAATTTTGTAGAAAGGGGAGGAACCCTTTGGCACTGGTTATGGCTCCAACAAGGGAACTTGCGCGCCAAGTTGCTAAGGAGTTTACGGAGTCTGCACCCAACCTGGATACCATATGTCTTTATGGTGGTACACCGCTTGTACGTCAAATGAAGGAGCTTGATTATGGTACTGATGTTGTTGTCGGAACACCTGGCCGCATTATTGATCTGATGAAGAGAGGTTCTCTAAATCTTTCAGAGGTTCAGTTTGTTGTTCTTGACGAAGCTGATCAGATGCTTGGTGTGGGTTTTGTCGATGATATTGAGACTATATTCCAGAGGTTGCCAAAGAATCGGCAAAGCATGCTATTCTCTGCAACAATGCCAAGTTGGATTAAAAACCTTGTCAGGAATTACCTTAAAGATCCGCTTACTATTGATCTCGTGAGTGTTATATATAAAGACCGCTTACTATTGATCTCGTGAGTGTTATATATATACATATATATATATATATATATATATATATGTATATAAACAACTAATATATGTATATAAACAAACTAGATTTGTGCTCATTTTGTTAATCTTGTTCACGAAGCTTCTGGGTTTATGTTATTGCGTATTTTTGTGGGATTGTAGCTATGACTTTAGATGATATCATTTGCGTTGTTCATGATGTTTGTTACTTCTAGTTGTCCGGTATGCTTAAGATTTTTAACATCTGATCTGAATGTAGGTTGGAGATTCTGATAGGAAGCTGGCTGATGGAATTACTCTCTATAGAGTTGCCTCAGACATGTATGCAAAAGCATCAATACTTGGTCCTTTGATAACGGTATGAATCTAGAGCTTCTCTTGGTCATATATTTTTTTCCCCTGAACCTTTTATCTCTCTTTTTTTTTCTTCTTATTTGCAAATATTAAATCTTAGAGATGTTTCATGGTTACCATTGCTTTAACCGTTGTCAACCTCCATAAACTCTGAACATCAGTTGTGTTATTGTTATTTGTTAGGAACATGCCAAAGGGGGAAAGTGCATTATTTTTACTGAAACAAAACGTGAAGCTGATAGATTAGCGTATGCTATGGCAAGAAACTTTAGATGTGAGGCTTTGCATGGGGACATCTCGCAGTCTCAGAGAGAGAGGACGCTTGCAGGCTTCCGAACTGGGAATTTTAATATATTAGTTGCCACTGATGTTGCTGCTCGTGGCCTTGATGTTCCCAACGTTGATCTGGTAAATAATCATATTTTTCTTTCCTTTGTAAGCTTTGTGATATCTCTGATTGGTTCATAACGCTGTGGCAGTAGTAGCATACAAGTATTGTGGGTCCAAACATTTTTGTTGCCTTATATATTGAAATAAACTTTAATATTTCTGAATATGCTCGAAGTGCTAAAAAATTATTTTTGATTGATTTTTCATTATTACAACTAAATAGCATGACGGTAAGTAGTTTTCTTGGAAAATGGTTTCCACCAAATATTTCATAGACAAGTTATTTTCAGAGACACATTTGCCTCTTGGAAAACTCTATTCTCTCTCTCTCACTGTTCACTTTGGTTTTTTCTTTGCTTAGGTAATACATTATGCATTGCCGAACTGTTCAGAGACTTTTGTTCATCGATCTGGCCGTACTGGTCGTGCTGGCAAGAAAGGAACTGCCATTCTTATTTACACACCGGAACAATTCCGGCAAGTCAGCATGTATGAGCGGGAAATAGGATCCAGGTTTACAGAGGTTACAATCAGTTTCCTTCTCCATACTTGATTTTGTTTCTTTGTTTAACATTGTTTGTTATAGACACAAACTGATGCGGGTTATAGAATTTTCGTGTGACATATTTCAAGTGCATGAAGCCTTATGGTATTCTATATTGATTGCATTTCTTGTCCATTTCTCTCTGCATCAGGGGCAGATCTATATTGATAAAGAGGGGGGGGGGGGGGGGGGCTATATTGATAAGAGGGGGGGGGGGGGGGGGGGGGGGGGGGGGTTTCCAATCGACCCTCTTTTCTTTTCTTTTGGGGGGGGGGGGGGGGGGTTTCAATCGACCCCTCTTTCTTTCTTTTTTTGGGTATTCTATATTGACCCAATTCTCATTACAATGTGCATGACGTACAAAATAGCCTATTCTGATGATTGTCACATTTTGGGTTCGTGGTATACTGATTTCCCTTCCTGTTTCTCGCATCATAAGGATTTGTATTCATCTAGCTTAAGGTGTCTGTAATAAGTATATTTGACTATTTTGACTTTGATACTTGAGATGTATTCCTGTTCTGTGTAAATGCGGACATTGTTGTTATTATATTTCAGCTTCCTAGGATCACCGTTGAGGATGGAGGCATAGACATGAACATGGGTAATGAAGGTCGATTTGGAGGCATGAGAGATCGTCGTTTCAGTGATACAGGTTTTGGTCGATCGGGTGGTCGTGGGGATTATGGACCTAGTCGTTCTGGAGGATACAGGAGTCCTGGGTTTGGGAATTCTGGACCTGGTCGTTTTGGTTATAACAGAAACCAACCAGGGAATTTTAGTGGTTCTGGTGGTTTTGGTGAATCAAGTAGATCAGATCGTTCTGGTGGTTTTGGAAATTTTGGTTTTGGTGAATCAGGCAGATCAGATCGTTCTAGTGGTTTTGGAAGTTTTGGTTCTGGCCGTTCTAGTGGATTTGGTGATAGTAGTTCAAGCAGAACCAGTGGTGTATTCAGTGATTCTCGTTCCAGTCGATTTGGGAGCTTTGGAGACGTCAAAACTGATGATTTTAACACTGGGAAAAGACAATTCTGATTAAGTGGTAAGCCTTGTTACTCCCTCTTTTCTTCTTATTCTTTTTTTTTTTGCCCCCCTTCATGTCAGCAACTTTTTTTTCCAAATTAATATATTCTAGTTCTAAAGACACTTCTTCTGCATTGGACAAATGTGTCTGATTGATCTATGAATATTGTTCCTTTTCATATAGTTACAGCAATACATGTATTTATGTGTTTTCATTTGCATATATATCTTTTGTGGAGTCATCTCTGCAGGGATAGCATGTTTTACCATTAGGTTCTTTTAGGCATTGTATTATCAGATCTTATTGGCATTTTGCCCAACTAGATTATCAGCTCAGAAGTTGTTGATTCCTTAGATTATAAAATAAGTGAAAATGCTGATGTGAAATATGAAAGTTCATATTCCCATTTGCTCATTTTGCATAGCATGGAATTGGCAGTGTGCTTGAATATATGAATTTTATATCTTATTTGATTACCATTATTGTCTTGACACCATTTTCACTAGCGGTAAACAGAAACACAGTAATCGCAATATTTCCCTCAATGGGTGTCTGTTCGCTTTTTATTTGATAATGACACAGTATTCATAAGTCCATGATGCTGAATGAATCCTTTGATATTTTTTGAGTATCATACTTTGGTGCTTTTTCAATGCACAAGTATTTTAAAACAGTTTTGCTCATTTTTGTTTGTACATGTTATGACTATCTGCCTGCAAATGTTTTGTGTATGTTTTTGTGCATATGTTGACACAAAATGTTTAAATATTGATTAGCCAATATGCACTGTCCATACATTTTACGGTGGTGCCACTGCTCGACATCAGTGGCTTTGGATGAAAGCCCTTGTTCGAATGAATATCATCAAAACCCTTGTAATTTTTTATTTCTGACATTTAATGGCAGGTAAAAAACCACAAATTGCAGGTGGTGGAAATGGTCGCATGGAGTAAGATACAAAGAGGATTCAAGGAGGCTGCTTCCCAACATTACAAGGAATTGCTAATTTTTCTATTCATATTAATATGCAAGTAATCCGACATTTTGTTGTCTATGTATATTAGTGTTTGTTATCAAGATACTTGTTAGTATTCATATATGGAAACTAGTGCTCTCACATCTATTGTATTTCTTTAGTAAGAGTTCAGTAGATTCATTACTATTCATAATGGCTAACTGAATAAATATACTATTCAGTTTTATAATTTTAATTTTACTGGCACCTCAAATTTGGATGAAACCCTATTATGCTCCTTATTCTTGTAAATAAATTTAATTTCACACTATCAATAATAATTTTTAGGATTTTTTTTTGTATGTAATGTAGCAATTGGTTGTATGATTAGTGTAATTTTTCCATCTAAAAAAGATAGTCTACTTTCTATTTTCACACAAATTAAGAAATAGTAGTTAAAAGACGATTTACTAAAGTTATAGTACAATTTAAAATTTTAATTTCACACTTTTCATCTTAAATAATTCATAAATAATTATTATATTGAAATAATAAAAAAGAGTCAATGAGAGTTATTGAAAATAATATAAAACTTACTAAGAGTATAGTACAATTTAAGATTTAGTTATAATGCAAGAAAAAAAAAAAGTAATTAGTAGATTTCTAATATTGTAGCTCTAATAATTAATCGTCAAATATCTAAAGGGACTTTAGATAAATAGAAAATGGTTTTCTATAGCTTCGTGATCATGACTACTAGATAAGCCATCGTCAAATATTAACAATTACGATTGTAATTGTTAATCTAAAGTGGAAGGGAGCATGGAATCTAGGCAAAGTAATATGATACACATAAGTATAAATAAACATGTTATTAACTAAAGTAAAATAATAATTTAATAAAAGTAATTTAAATTAAAACAGATATTAACTAAAGTAAAATAATAATTTAATAAAAGTAATTTAAATTAAAACAGATATAAAACAACAATTATACAAAAGAAAGCTTTATTACTTACAAGAAAAGAGAGTACAATGCTTTTTGAAAGAGCAGGGTTGAGATAGCACAAGCATGTTTCTTCTTTTTCAACCTCTGCCTTTCTCATATCGTACTTCGCTATTTATAGAAGAGTATGGACTTTATTTGATTTAAAGTCCGGATAGTTATCATCTAAGAAGATAAACCTTATTTACACAAGATAAATAGGTCTAATAGAGACAAATAGGGTAGGGCCTAATACAGACAAAAGCTTGATAAGCCTAATACAGACAAAAGTTGGATGGGCCTAATATAGACAAACAACTTTACATATTCATAAGGTGACAAAAGAGCCTAATAAATCAAGCAAATATACTTGAACATATCTGAACTGGATATACTTTAATCTATCTGATTTATATCATAAGAATCGTCTTCATGGAGAGGTGAGTAGCTAGAAGCAGCTTCATTTTCATCTTCGTCGTCTTGCGATACTTGACTATTTATATCTTGTATTGTTTTCTTGAATTCTTCAATTGAATTGACAGCGACAAGAGCAGCTTGCCATTTGCTCTTATCCATTAAAAAATCTAAATTCTTTGGATTTTTCGCCAGGATTTTTCGCCAAAGGTAGATGTCGCTTAAAGCTGAAATATCTTTAAATAGCTTGAACACAGGCTTGGGTCTGGTTGTAATCTTTCCACCATTTGTTACTGAAAATTCTTACCAGCATAAGAGGAAAGGGTAGTGGTTGAACTTGTTTAACTTGATAATTCCAGGATAAGATCCATGGAATTCCAAAAATAGCTGAAAATGAGAATAATTTATCTTGTCCAAAATTGGTTAATTGTTTATCATAGAGTTCAAAGCCTTGTATAGTATCTTTGTAGTTAAAGTTTTAATTAAACATCCGAAATATTTGAACCATTCTTGAAACCAATAGGCAATTCTGTAATTGAACCTCGTGGAATCATTATGAACCACGAATGATTATGATTTCTTAAATAAAACGCATTATACCAAGCTTTTTTATAATCTTCATAGTTGAAAGAGCTTGGTGCAAAGCTTTGACTAAATTTTCTCTCAGTGTATGGATTCTAGTTCCAGTCAGAGAGAGAAAAAACCTTTTTTATTTGAATTTTGAATATAAAACCTTTTTAACATCTTCTGGATCATGAATATATTCCAGAGTTATAGAGTCTGTATCAACAAATATAAATTCATAAAACTTTCTATTTTTTGAAAGCGACTCGGGAACAAAATGGAAATTAGAAGGAAATACCTTTTGAGCGACTTCTAAAAAATTTGAACATTTGGTATATTCCTTTTAGATGTAGGTAATTGGTATTTCTATATCCTTATTAACATAAGGATAATATTTCTATATCCTTATTAACATAAGGATAATTAATTGTAGAAGATGATGATGCACCGGTAAGGGCGTCATGGTAATTGGTTGGCTTATTTATAACCGAAGTAGTTGAAGCAAGAGTTGGTATTGGTAATTGAGTTGTTGAAGGGCCAGGTAATTGAGAATAAATACTCACACTCTTTTTTCCATAATTTTCTCTTGTAATTTTATTCTTAATGGGAGTGCCCATTAAGTTTTGCAACAAATTCTTCAGATAAAGGGAAAAGCTTATTTGGTTCTATCTTTTTCTTGCAAAAATTCGCGAGTAAGAAAATCAGGTAAAGAGTTAGAAGTACCTTGGATGGCTTCAACCTCAAAATCGAAGCACGATAAAATGGCTGGCCATCGAGCGAAAATTTGTTTTGAAACAATATTTTTAACATCTTTTTCTAAAACATTTTTGGCTGCTAAGTAGTCAATTCGTAAAAGGAATTTTTTGTTAATTAAATCATCTTCAAACTTTGTAATACATAGAACTATTGAAAGCAATTCTTTTTTAATAGTTGAATAATTTTTTTGTGTATCATTCCATGCTCCAGTATGGTACCTAACTAAGGATTCAAAAGATTGATATGGTAATTTTTGTTTAAGAACACCTCCATAGCCTATATCTGAGGCGTCTGTTTCTACTATAAGAAATGAATCGGGATTTAATATAGAAAGGCAAGGAAGACTCTTAACTTTAGATTTTATGGCTTTAACAAGCTGGATATGTTTTTCAGACCAGGGATAAGAGTTTTTCCTTAACCTATTAAACAGTGGTTGACATAAGATTCGAATATCTTTCATGAAGTCAGTAACATAGTTCAGACATCCTAAAAATCTTTGTAATTGATTTTTATCAATAATTTCGTCTGGAAATTTTTCAGTAAAATTAATTGATCTGTCAATCGATTTAATAGTACCTCGAAAAATGTCATGTCCTAAAAATCTTATTTTAGTTTGAAATAGTTTAACTTTTGGAGCAGAAACAACTAAACGGTTTTGCTTAACTATATTATAAAACTTTTTCAAATGAGAAAAGGTTTTGCTTAACTATATTATAAAACTTTTTCAAATGAGAAAAGTGTTGATCAATATCATTTGAATAAATAAGCACATCGTCTATGTAAACTATTGAGGACTCATGATAATTGTTAAAGATATCATTCATAATATTTTGATATTCAGAAGGGGCATTTTTCAGACCAAATGGCATAACATTCCACTCATAATGACCAAAGGGAACATTAAAGCTAATTTTGTATCTATCAGATTCATGTATTTGTATTGCCAAAAACCTGATTTCATATCAAATTTAGAAAATATATTTACACTATGTAATCTTTTTAACAAATCTCTTTTATTTGGTATCGGATACCTAATCCATTGTAATACTTTATTTAAAGGTTTGTAATTAATAACTAACCTAGGTGCTCCTCTTTCTATTTCTGCCGCATTCTGGACATAAAAAGCATAAAAAGCTGAACAGCTCCAAGGGGACTTAGATTTTCTAATTAATCCTTTATCTAATAAATCGTTTATCTCTTTATAGCAATATTCTTGTAATTGTTTATTCATCTGTGTAGCTCGGATCTAGTTGGAATATTTTTCTCATCAAAAACTTTTATATAAGGTAAATGGATTATATGTTGTTTTCTAGACCAAAAGGCAGTTGGAATATTTGAATATACTTCTTTATTTAAAAGTTCTTCAAAGTCTTTAATTTTTTGTTGTATGTGAGTTTGTTGTAATTGATTTTCAATTCTAATAATGTTATTAATCTCTTGTTTCAAATAGCTAATATGTTTTTGTTTTTGTTCAATCAGATTTATTTCTTTATATATAGAGATATAATGTATAGTACTTAAATCCTTTTGTTTAATTGGTTGAATAAATTTAAAACATATTTGATTATTTAAAATATTTATTTTTAATCCTTCATTATCTACTTTAAAGGGATAGATTGTAGCTAAAAAGGGTGTTCCCAATATTACTCCTATAGTAAGGTTTTTAACTAGAATAAAAGGTGTTTTAAAAAACCGTCAGCACATATTTTTGCTTTTGTTAATTTATATTCTACTCTTGACTTACCACCATCAGCTGTGTATAGCCTTTCTTTAGTTTTTTCATAATATATAGTTAGAATTAATCATTCTTGTAAACATTTTTTATCTGCACCAGAGTCAACTAATGCAGTCGTAGTTAAATGAAAATCATTATTAACTACTATTTTAACTAAAACTATCCATTTCTGAAAGCTTACAGATATTACATTAATAAACTCATAGGAATGTTTCAGCCTAAATATTTATTTTCTTATTTTTCTGAGGGTTTTCCTTGAACATCTATAAATTTTATTAACTTGTTAACTGGAATAATGTCTGTTAATTTTTATTATGTTCTGCTTTAATTCTTTCTATCCTCTTTTAACTATTTTAATTTCTCCTTGTAGGTCGGACTTAAAGAAGGGCGAAAAGTTTCTTTTTATTACTATTGAACCTATTAAATATTTCTTTTAAAACTCATAGGGCTCATATTGTTTTCGTCTTTGTGTGTACACATCTTTTAGCTTTTAGTTTTAACAAATATTGTCTTTTAATGTCCTTATCTTCAATCTTATTTATACAGTTTAAAAGAAAATCTGTTTCTCTAGTAACTACGTTTATGCTATTTATTTGACACATACAGGGACCATCGCATTCACAGTTATCTATATCAGTTGAACTATCTTCTAAATAACTAGACTCTAGTTTATATAAATCTTCAGAGTTATCACTTATTTCTAAATCTGTGTCTGTATCGGTGAGAAGCAAACTCATCATTTGCTACTTTAACTTATCTGATATATCTAAATTATTTATTTTTTCTCTCATCTTGCACTGCGACTTATAGTGTCCTACCTTTCCACACTTGTAACACACTATTTGTCTTTGTCCTACCTTTCCACACTTGTAAACACCAACTATTTGTTAACACACTATTTGTCTTTTACCTTTTCTTTTAACTGTATTCTTCTTAGCTATTGGAGAGGGTTTATTATCTTTAAAAGTTTTGTCTCGAAAAGTTCGTGTTCTAAAAGGTTTCCTATAGAGATTTTTCTTATGTTTCCTCTTATTTCTAGCAGAAGGAGGATGTAACCTTTCATATCCATACTGGCTGCAGAAACTTCGTAATTTTTTTCTACTTTGATGGAACTCGCTCTTCATTTTTCCCTTTAACTTAAGATCTGTACATAAGGCTAAACCTTCATTATTAACATGATTAATAGTTTCTCCATAAGTGAGGGTATCGTAAGGTGTAAATCCACCGTATATCCCTCGTATTCTAGAGCATACCTTTTCAGCAAATAACTTAGGTAATCCACTGATAATTCTTTCTTTCCAAAAGGCATGACTACAATCTTGCCTAGTAAATACCTTTGTAAGAAATACATCATACATCTTTATACCATCTAAAATCTTATAACTTTGGACAAGTCAATATGTTAATAATTCAGATCTTATAACTTTGGACAAGTCAAATTAGTTAATAATTCAGAGGCTCTAGCTTGATATTCTCCTAGTTCACTTATAAAGGTTTTAGTAATTGTAAAAATTAGTGTATTAACTGCATCTTGTACAGTTGTATGTATTTGTTATTGACCTTCTTGTTTAACTATAGTTTTAGTAGCATTCAATATTTTCTGTCTTTTTTCTAAAGAAAGATAGTTATCCCACCATCCTTTTAATTGACCAGCAAATCCTGAGATTAATATATGAGCTACAGCTGGATCAGTATTACCTTTAGACTTATAGGTTGGTGAAGCCATAATCATTTCTTGTAAAATATTTATTATTTGATATTCTGACAATCCATCTATATTTCATTCATTAATTGATTCTCCATCATATCTAGCCTAAGTGATGGCAGATCTATCTTCATATTGTATATCTTGAGGTGTCGGCCTAGGGTAAAAATTTCTAGTTTTGTGTAATGGTGCATTATGAATCTTTTGAACAATAAAATTTTCACTAAATTGTGCTTTTAATTGACTAATATCTGTATCAGATTCTTCTTCTTCTTCTTCAAATTGTTTATATTTACTTAATACCTTAATACTAGAAGAAGAGGAAATATTCAAATAATTTAACATATTTTGTATATTTTCTAACATGTCTTCTGTTTTGTCTAATTTAACTATTTGTTCGACAGGTATTTCATGGGGTTTGAATATTGGAATTTCTGGTTTAGTAATTGGTAAGGGCCTTTGGATATGAGAAGTATAAGATACTAGAGTTTGGATTTCCAATCTGTCTAATTGTGACGCTATTGTGTTGAGTATTTTGTTTGTGTAATTGTTTTGGAATTGAACATTTTTTATGTCTGTTAATGTAGGATTTTTCTTATCATCATCTACTGTATTTATCATCTTAAAAGGAGATCCTATAACTATCTGATGTTGATGGCCAAATTTAATTTCCTTTAGAGGAGGATGAATGGATGTAACAACATCGTTAGATGTAGTTATCCATTCCTTAGTTACCTTTTCATTAACTAAGACTTCTTAAAAAGGGTATTCTATGCTATTCTCAATAGAATAAATAGAAAACCATTGAAAGAAAGGAATATTAACTTTATATTGATTCATATAACCATAATATAATTCTCTAATTTGATCTCTTTGTTCTTTTAAATAATTTTAAAAAAACCAATGACATTTGTCTAAATTATATTCACTGGTCATTTCTTTCCTAAGAAAATTCTTTATTAATTGAAAATTCACTTTCACTAATAACATTTAATTGGGATATATATTCCATAGCGGATCTTGTAGGAGATAAAGATCTCGCAGGAGAGGAAGGTAAAGAGTTAACTGGTTGTTCTACTTCTTGATATATAGGTCTAAGTATAGATTTGTTAAAATCTACACTTTGTAATTGAATATTGGGCGTTCAGGTAGATATAGATAATCTAGTATTTTCGCAACTAACTACTTGTCTAGTAGGATTTTCTAAGGGGAGAAATTGAAGATGAATACTTCCATCGGTATCTTCTATAAAAGTAGAAATATTTTCAACAGATACTGGATGATTAATTTCGTGGAGATCCCATGAATTTCTTGGGTTAATTCATGCCAGTTTAACCTTTTAGGTGTGTGTACTTTTGTGTGTTGGATATTGACTTCAAAAATAATTGTTTCATTCTTAGTTAAAGTGTGTCTAGATCTAGGATCTAGGGTAGTTGTCATTACTTTATAGTAAATTCTATATGTAACTACTGTAGATCTAGTATTATCTGAAAAGTTCATATTTTTTTTTGTTTTTATTTCGTTTTTCTGTGAGTTAGAAATTTTATTTTTATTTCTTTTTGTTTCAAATTCACCAAAGGAACGGGTCACTTTCTCCTCTGCTGAGTTTGGTCAAGTAAGTTTAGAAATGAGAGAATCTAAGTTAATTAGATTCTTTGAATACTTGTATTTAATTTTTCTTTGCTATATCTTGATGCATTTGATGGCCTAGAAATGATATCTTATGCATTTGATGGCCTAGAAAAATGGGAGAATTTATCTGAACTCACACTTAATGAAGTTTAGACCAAATTTTAGTAATCAAGTTTTAATTATCTAAATGGATTTGTTATATTTGAAATTATGAGTGGTATGTTTGTTTTATGGATTTGTTGAGGATTTGATATTTGTAGCCGAAATCTGTTTGTTTGGGCTATTGGAAAGATTTTTCCTTAAGCTTTATGATCGGAGATAATTAGATCTTATTATTCCTTCTAAATTGGGTAGTTTGGCCGTAGTTTGGCAACAAGTTATACAAAGTTTATACAAAGCATCTAGATATTTCAATTACTGAGCTCAGTGGCTTCATTCTTGAATGGAATCATGCGTAGAAAGAGTAATTACTTTGTTTATTTACTTTGGATGGATTCTTGGCATTACACATAAAATAAGAGAAAGAAATAAAAAGCTATTCAATTATTTTTGAATGAAATGTCTGTCAGTTTTCTTTTGCATGTTTTCTAAATATTGCATTTTATTTGCTCTCTATTAAATGTTTGATTCAAAAGGCTTGGTTTGGGATTACCCTAAGCTTGATGATTTGGGATTTTCAGAAAAGTTGAAGGCTGCTACTTCTCAGCCAAAGTGCTCAAAGTAGCCAATTGGAAGGTACGAAGGGTTTCATCCCTTTCTTTTTTTCCTTTCTCCTTTTTTAGTGATTGATGATGGTTGGTAGTGATTGATTATGATACGTGCCATGATTGATCAATTAATAAGCATGTGTTTATGAGTTTTTTTTATCATAATAATTTTATTTTTATCTTTCATAAAGGTAAAGTAATTTTTCTTAACATTCCTTAATTTTTTTATTAAGAATTTCAATAAAATTTTCCAAGTATCTCAAATATTCGAAAAAAAAAAATACAGCTTTTAAAAAAAAAATGAAGCCTAATATTTTAAACAAATATATCAATTTTTCTATATAAATAAATGAAGTCATTAGTTGTATTCAAGAAAAGGCATCTTTGGATATCATGAGAGAGAAACAGAATTAATATAAAAACAACTTTAAAAGGTAAATTATAAAAATATATTATTCTAATTTTGAGTAATAGGTATGACTTAATTACCAGCAATTTGCATTGTTTATTGCAATCAATTTTCAAATTGTTATAATAATTTGAAAGTTGATTATCAACAATTAAAATTATAAAACTTAATAATCAAAATTATTATCTATTATTTAATAGGAAATTTCTTTTTTATTAAAAAAATATTTGAATAAATTTGTGCAAAGAAAAGCTAAAAATGAAAGTCATTTGATAGCTAAATCTGACTATGTTAAAAGAAAGTTTGTATGGGAATTCTTGGAAAATGGCTTGAAAATGAAGATTGAAATTCAATGGAATGATGTAATAACAATTATGGAAATTAACTTAGTCAATATAATATTCAGCTGTCGTTGTAAATTCACTCTTTAATTAGTAAATGCGACATAATTTTATTTGCTACCTCTCTTTCTCTTACCCTTCTATTCAAATTACTCGACTCCGGAGATTGGACTTGGAGGAGTTTATTTAGAATTAATTTTTCAAATGTAAAATATAATTGAAGATTCAAATATAATATTTCTCAAGCATACGATTTTAACTGGAATTTATTGATCTTTTTTGTTTTTAATTTAATTCTATTTGCTACTTTTAGTTGTATTTAGTTTTTAACATGATTTTGATGTGTTGCATGCAACTCGGAGCTGTTTTGATTTGATGCTATTTTGGTGCTATTTGAGCTGAAAGTGAGTTCTCATTCTGAAATTAGTTTAATTGTTTCTGATATTTGGTGAGAGTACAGATCTGTGGTTGAAGTTCTATTTTTTTGATTTAAGCTGTGTGTGAGTGAATGTATGCATGTGCAGTGTTTGTTGAATTATCTCTCTTCAGGTCTTTTCATAGCTTTTAGAAGAATGAAACTTGGATTTCTCTTTTTTACATTTTTAATTTTATACATGGGTGAGATTTTTAGGTTCTCTCTTCTTTGATTTTTGTGATGTTTTGATTGAGGGATTTTAATTTGTAATTTAAAATATTATTAATCCTTTTATTTATTTTAGTTGTATTTCCTTATGCTGCTTTTCTCTCTGTGTCAGATAGATTGGGACCTGAGGTTGGCAATCCTTTTTTTATTTTCCTTTGATTGTAAGGAAAATTTTTGGTAGCTGTATGGAGACTTCTTACATGTATACTTAATAAGTGTTTGTGCTTTTGTTGATTCATTGTATTTTATGAATATGAATGAAGGCAATTCATATTAATCAAAATAATGTGTTTGGAGTGAGGCAATTCTATGTTGATTGTAAGATAATTCTATGTGTATGAAGTGAGAAAGCATTTTCTATTGAAGACCAATATAATCTTTTATATTCCAAGCATTTCCATGATAATGTTTATCGATCGAAATCAGCAAAACTGTCAACTATGCACATTCATTTTGTTAATTGGATAAATTTTATTTGCAATTGGCTTCAAAACATTGACTTAGGATAAATTTATTTGCAATTGGCTTCAAAACATTGACTTATAAAGAAAAATAAATAGATCTGTACTCCTTTATGGTTGATTGAACATATATATCCATTGAAGGTCAAAACTGTCAACTATGCACATTCATTTTGTTAATTGGATAAATTTTATTTGCAATTGGCTTCAAAACATTGACTTATAAGAAAATAAATAGACTGACCCTTTATGTTTTGATTGATACATATATATCCATTGAAGGTAATGATAGAAGGAGCATATTCATGAAAGTTTAATGGAGGATTGTTAATAAGTCTCAGATAATATTCCTACTGCATATGCTTTCTTTTTTTTTGGTTTAAGTAATGAAAATGCTTTTTTGATTTCTTTTTCATTTTTTTTGAACTTATGGTACTACATCTATGATAAATTAGTGAAAATATCAAATGCAGAAAAAGGTATAATTGCATGATTATTGATTTTAAAGGCAAAGCGGTTTCTTATTGTTTTTATTTCTTTCAGGTTCAATAAAAATTGTAGTTTAAATTTTTTGCTCTGATCAACTGAAATGTCGATGTTAGCTCATTATTTTTTTTTATTTCTTTGCAGTTTTATGCATTTGATGGCTTGACTTTGAATTTGCTTTTTGATAATTGTGTTCGAATTTTGTTTCTGGGTTGACAGCTCTTTACAGTATTAAAAGATATTTGTCTGCTTGAATTGTTTAAAGCTTTATCACTATTTATATGAATTTATTGCGTGTGGCTAAACAAATGATATTAGTTTGATTGTTATGGCTGGTTATAGGTAATATATTGTGTTTATTTTGTAGAGTTGCATTATTCAAGCTGACAAAGGCTAGTTTCTAGACTATTCCAATTCAATTTGAACCGGTTTGGTCCAATTCAGTTATTTGACTGCGTTTTTGCTTGGTTTACGAGTTTTTTACTTGGTTTTCAGAAAATTCAAACTGATTTACAATTCTAGTTTAGCAATAATAAAATATTTTCCCTGAATTTCATTGGTTGAGATAAAAATTTAGTTTTTTAAATGAAAATTCTACAAAATTGAATTTTTGGATCGTTTTAATAAGGCTAATTTAGTTAATATAGGATAACAAGATCAAATCGGTGAATGACATTAATTTTTTAAATTATCATCAATTAATGATGATTTTTATTCCATGAATAATGTATAATGAATCATACTCTTTTGTGAAACTAATCATAAAACAAAAACACGAATTTGTCCAAGCAAAACAGGGGTTGTAGTTTGAAATGCCCATGGCAAGAAATTAGGTCCATAAAGCCAAAAAAAGAAACCTTAATAATAACCCCTATCAAAGTATAGCTTAAGAGCACCTTAATTTTGCACAGTTAACACTAGGGTTAACTGAGCACAAAATCATATAAGTTCTTTTATTTTAATTATAATTATCAAGCTGAGCCATTTCAGTCTAAGAAAGGTATGATAGTTGATAGATTGTGTTATATTGGTGCTGAGATGTGGAGAATATGGCCTGCCTATTTGTAGTTTAAGATAGGATTATGATGAATTATTATGTTCTTAATAAGAAAGCTATATTTTACTGCTAAATCTATTTTATTTTTGATTTTTTGGATAGGTGGAAGGCTACATAACAAAGAAAAGTTAAATGTTTTCTATTACTATGATAATAGAAAACTTCACAGGATGATTTCCCTTCCTAACGAAACTAGATGAACCCATCATTTTAAATTTATGGAAACCACATAGTTGGGGAAAAACAGAGCCAAGCCCAAAATCAAACCGCTCGAAAGCATCAATTTGTCAACAACTTTCGCAATAAATCAAATAGATTAGGAAAATTCAGGTTCAGAAAGAAAAAGATACTCAAATCTTAGCGAAACGACCCAAATGGAATCGTAATTCAACTCTTCCATCATAACAAATTGGAAAATTCACTAAAAAATTACTAAAATCTTCAAATGTTTACAACTATCGATCTATCATATGATGACAGCATCTTAGGCAATTTTGTTACAACTTACACAAAAAAAAAGTAGGGTTGGCCACGGTTCCGGAACCGACGGTTCCGGTTCCAAAAAATTTAGAACCAGAACCGAACTGAAAAATTAACGATTTCAGTTACGATTTGGAACCGAAAGGTTTTGGTTCCGGTTTTGGCTCCTCAATGGTTCTAAAATCGACGGTTCTGACCGGTTTTCCGGTTGATTTTTCGACGGTTTTCTGGCTGATTTTTCGACGGTTTCGGCTGGTTTCGGACTGGTTCTAGCCGATTTCGGATAGTTCCGACCGGTTTTAGATGAAACTAAAACCGTCGTTTCCGACTGGAGCAGGAATCGCCGGTTCATGGTTCCAAAACTGGTGGAACCAAAACCGAATTGATTTGGACCGGTTCCATTCCAGTTCGGACCGATTCCGATTCCCACCGGTTTAAAACTGACGGTTCTGGTTCCAAAAACCGGATTTTGGCTACCGCTAAATAAAAGGCCTAGATAACATATAATAAGCCAACAAGAATTGATAAAAGAAACAAAAATTAATTTGATCGGTGTTAGTTTAACCCAAACTAACAATTCAATATATAAAAAAACAATAATTTACACAAAAAGAAAAGAGAATGATGCTTTAATCTTACTTGATGTTAACTCCTCCATTGAAGTTGTAAATAGAGATCAAAATCCTTAACACAATTATAATCAGTCATGGCAAGTAACTGATCATTGGGTATAGCCACCATGACCTCAATGCTAGTCCCAGCAAGAGCGTACATGGTGCTTGCTTCTGTATCAAAAAGCTTCACTTTTTGATCCCATTGTCCTTCACATCTGTACTAGAGTCTTTGGTGATTAATTTATGGACAGCCTAAAATCGAAACCCGGCAAGAATTGATAAATTAATAGATAAATAAAGGTAGGCTTCCGTATTTGCTCCGCGAAGAAGGACAAGGATCGGAATTTTGTGTCGGGTTGTGTCGGAGAAGGCGTATTCTATGCTCACTACACTATTTGTTGAGAATTGAGAGTATTTGAAAATGAGACCCTTTTTTAGGATTAATTTGGAGTATATATATTAGGATAGAGATAATTGTATTATGATAAAGATTATGAAAATCATATATTATTTATTAATTAGAGTTCATTTGGAAGTTTAATATCCTTTAATATATTTATATATTATATTTTTTATTATTTTATATTATCACAAATGTTAATTTAGAATGGAATTTCCGATTACGAAATTTAAAATGGAATGTACTTTTTTTAATAGTGGTACATGGAATATGGAATATGGAATAGGAACAAAAAATTAAATTCCATATTCCAATCAATATACTGAATTTTATTTTATTATTCTTTAGTTCGTAATTATATATTCTAAAATAAAATATTAAATTAAGATTATAATAAAATATCTTTAATTTTTCCTATTTTTTTTAAAAAAATTTATTTAATTTTAAAACAATGTAGTTTAATAGAATATTTTAACCCTAACCCTAATTAGTAATTAATATATACTATGTACTCCGAAACTCAAGAGACAAACTTACAAAGGAAAAAAAAAAAAAGACGGCTTCAATGGAGTTACAATACACTTTCTCTTCATCAACTATCTTTGATTTATTATTGCTTTGCATTTAAAGTTGTCTAGCAAAAAAAAAAAAAAAGAAAAGAATATTTTGTAGTTGTGCATGATGCATGGATCCAATATTTTACTTCATATATAGACTGTCATATGTATATCCATTTTCTTGTTTATAATTTCTGGCAAATTAACTTGGCTACCCATATATATGCATATATGTAATCAATACTAAAATTCTATAATATATATTGTAATCATTAATAATACCAATGAATTGAATTTTCTAGATATTAAGAGCTAGCTGCTAAAGCGTTGTGAATTTTTGTAGATAACCTCAGCACATTATATGTATGCTTGGCCTCAGTAAATGTGTTGTGAATAGCACAAATAGTTAAATTGTATTTCATGCTGCGAGTTGTGATAGTTGTAATTTGGAGAGAAAAAAAAAGAGTTATATAGACAATAAATTCTAATGTCAAATTTGATTTAAATTTACACTAATAACATAATTAATTTTGTACATGCATGATTTATCAATGCACTAATAGTTTTGCAAGTTTGAGTATTAATTTTTCTTGTTTGAGTATTAATAACTGATTAATTTTTCTTATGATAATTATGACACCTTTTTAAAATAAAATCATTAATGATTAAAATAATACTAATAGCACTTATTTTCATATTAGATAGTTGTAGATAATAGTTCACTAATTCCAGTTGATGAAGGAAATGACAATCCTTAACGTACCAAAATACCAAATGCATCTCCTAAGACGACTATTAAGAGAAAACAAATGGCCTCCAGATCTCTGGCAGAGGAACACTTTGATCGAAAAATGGACTCTAAGAAAGGTATGGTTGCTCAATACACGCATTTTGATTTAAAATACACTTATAATATAACGAGGCATGACACAAGTGGTCCGTTGGCATATTTAAAAAGACGTGCTAATTATCCATACCCTAGGCCATCAGATCTTAAGCAAATCCAACTCAATTTTCCACGTGTTACAAAAGAAATGGATAGAGGGTGGTAACCTTAAGTTTCAAAGGTAATTAGATCCAATTGCTTTGAGAAGGG
Source organism: Jatropha curcas (assembly GCF_014843425.1). The sequence continues at coordinate 38,253 of NW_023590785.1, forward strand.
CTATATCATGCATGATTATTATTAATGAACTTCCTTTCAAGTTTGTTGAGGGTCCAGGATTTTATTTTTTTTTTTTTTTTTGTAGTGTTGCAGACCCATCTTTTCGGGTTCCCTCATGTGTCAAAATGGCTAACGATTGCTACCAAATTTAGCTTGATTCAAAGGTGAAGCTTAAAACAATTTGTCTCAAAGGACAGTATATCTCACAAATGATACATTGACTTCTGTACAATAAATTAATTATATGTCTCATTGCACATTACATTGATAACAATTGAAAATTGCAAAAGAGAATAATAGGTTTTTGTCCAATCACTAGTCATAAAGGTGAGCAAATTGGTAAACAATTGAGAGATGCTTACTAGATTGAGGCATTGAAAAGGTTTTTACTATTACAGTTGACAATGCCAATTCTAATGATTTAGTTATTGCTTATATGAAGAGGAGAATTAATAGTTGGGGTGATAGTATCTAGAGGGTAATTTTCTTCACATGGGATTAGGCATGATCAAATGATCCGATCCGTTGGATATTCGCTCCGATTTGATCCGAATGGAGCGAATAAAATCCGATCCGAATAGTGGTGGATCGGATGTGGATTTTTAAAATAAAATTCGTGAGGATATGGATCGGATGCGGATGTAGCATAATTCGATCCGAATCCGATCCGTGAAAGGTAATTTTTTTTTTCTTATATATCTAAAGTTGTTGATTATAATTCTAGATGTGTAATTGCCTATATTCTTTTGTTCCTTCTTTCTTCTCCATTCATATTTTAAATCATTATCTCAAACTCTTTCACCATTTCACATTTTTTTAATCTCTACTTCAAACAAAAGAATATAAGTCGAACATTATGACCACTAGTATGATTTCTTTTGCGCTTAGTAATTCTTAAAGTCTCTTCTAATTGTCATAGTATACAATATTTCAATTTATTGTTAAGAATTTTTGCATTTTCAAGCACGATAAATAATATGCATTTTTATTAAATTATTATTTTATTATTATTTTTCTTTTAAACATAATAATATGGAGAATATCCAATCCAACTCGATCCGCTCCGACATCCATTTCGATCCGATCCATGATCATCCCTACATGGGATGTATGGCTCATATAATTAATTTAGTGGTTGGAGATGGCCTAAATGCTATGCAACAATCAGTATTTCGTGTCAGGCAAATTGTAAATATGTGAAACAATCTCAATCAAGATTGAAAAAAATCATTTAAAACTGTGTGTTAGAGGAGAAAATTCAAAGCAACAAGTTGTTGTGTCTTGATATTTCTTCTAGGTGGAACTCCACTTATATGATGTTGTATGTTCCTTCAAACTTCAAAAAGCATTTGACAGGCATGATTTAGAAGATTTGCATTATGAAAGTGAGTTAAAAGAAAGAGAGGATGGCAAAAACCCTATTATGAGGATTGGATTAGTAGGTTGATAACTTTTTTAGAAAATTTTTATGGGTTGACATTGCGTATTTTGCACATGTCTTTGATGGATGATAAAATGAAAGAGAAGTACTTTAAGTTTTAAAGAAAGCTTGAGAGGATGAAGTTGATGATTTTTGTTGTAGTTGTACTTGATCTTCTGTATAAAATGAGTTTATTAGAATGAGATCTTAATCAAATATTTGATAATTATACTTCATCTATTGTTAATAGAGTGAGGGATATTGTTCGTTCTATGTTTTAAGAGTATAAAAGTTGTAGTTCTTCATCTAGAAGTGAGATAGTTTTATATAACTTGCTAAACCAAGTCAAACTTCAAGTAATTCGGTGGATAGTTGCTAACCTTCCTAAAAGATAAGGCAAATAATGAAAAAGAAACATAATAAACATACGCGTGAGAAAAAATATTGGAGAAGTCAAATCTAAATTAGACAAATATCTTTAGGAAGATTGTGTTGGGGGTGAAGATGAATTTGAAATTTTATGGTGGTGAAAGCAGTATGGTCCTAGGTTTCCTATACTTGCAGAGATGACATGTGATATGTTTCTTTGGCAAAGGTACCAGAGGAGGTCTTAGTGTAAGCAGTCGCAACAGACCCACTGACTTCACCTTTTCGAACACCTTAGAGAGAGGAGTTCCAAAGTTAGAGAATTTTTTTTATGGGATATTGGTAGCTCTCAAATCTAAGGTGGCAATTGTTGTATTCTTATTGGTACTTGGGGTCTTTATTGACGAACTTACCCTTGGAAATCGGATTTATTAAAATTTCCAGCATGGTTTCCATACTTTCTGTCTTCTCTTATCTTGTCTTCTATGGCGGTTGCAATCTCGTACACTTGTGAGAATTTAGTTAAGGGCATGTAATAAATCTTCTCTTAGAAAGCGGGTAGGGTCCCCTTAATAAAGATCTTGATATGCTCCTTGGTATCTAGACGGTTCCTCATCTGCGTGACCTTAGCTCTCCACATAGCCATATAATCAGTAAAGGTCTCGTCATTCTTCTGCACTGTAGCTTCCAAATCTCTCAAATTGACGCTCATTTAAAGGTTGTAAGCATATTCTTTTAAGAAAACCGTGGTGAGCTCGTTCCAAGATTGGCTTTGAGTTTCTCCATTTCCAATCAATTATGAAAAGTCACAAGAGGACATTCAACAACTTGAGGAAGGTATATATATATATATATAAAATATAATATTTAATTATTTTTATTCAAATTATATTTTAAAAACATATAATTTTATCATTCATCATTTTCTTTTTTTTATGCTTAGATTTGTCAAGATATCAAGTGAAATTAGGAGAGAAATTGACGTGGATGCTTGAAAAAGGAAAAGACTCGAAAAATGGCTACTAGAGCCTACAATTGTCCTAAGTCCTAAAAACAAAAAAGGAAAGGATCAACAGCGTCTCCTTTGCTGGGCAACTCTAAGGCATTAAGTCGGTGTGCCTCTAATAGTGCAGACTGAAGATGACCCATACCGTTGGACATCCTCCTGGCCCAATCGGTAGTGGGCTGCAAGATAAAACATAAAGAAGTTATGTCAACAATAATACCATCAAAACTGATCAAAGGAAGCCAATAATAAAGAGTAAACTTATTGGCAAGTCAAGTTATGTCACGCTTCAGGGATAGTCATTAGAACACCATTAATGACCACACCTCTGGAGGTAATATAGATGACTTGTTATGATACTCTGGCGTGAGGCACGCAGGCATCTAGCTAGTAGCAGAAGTATCAACTACCGCGGTGGAAGTCTGACCAACAACAAAGGTCCCAGTCGCTGAAACAGGTATTTGACCGACGGCAGCAGAAGTCGCAGTCGACTGACCTAACAGAGGAGGGATAGCCACACTGGCAGGACTAAAACCAGCCTCCAAACCAGACAGGATCCTGAAACACTCATCCAGATCAAAAGCATAATCCATGTCAATGTCCGTCTGATGGTGCAAATGAGCCACCACCCACCCCCTTTTTATAGGAAATAAGGGGTGGACCAGCTCGCCTTAGCCCAAAAGATCTAACTTTTTCAAGGATCATCTTGATTCCAAATTTAGCACAATTTTAGCCTATACGACCCTGATAGATTTCCAAACAAAGTTCTATCCTCCTTGGTGATGAAATTTTCCAGAAAAGACTTGAAAATTAGCAAAATCAGATTGATTTCGGAAAAATATTCTCAAAATCAGACAAGGTTTTAACAGGATCATCCAAATATCCCCACGACTTGCAAGGTAAAATTTTTTGACACATAATTCTAAGCAGACAATCAAAAATTACGGTCCATAAGCTTGGATCAAGATCAGGTTTGATCTTCTGCAGGGGGAGTTGTTGACCCTAATTTCAGCATTATGCCCTAGGAAATTCTGCTACGATTCCAACGAAGAAAGAATCAACTCGATCGGATATCATTTGGACCTTGACCAGGCTTCCGGAAGGTAGAAAACCCAAAATTAGGCCAAAAAGGCAAAATCGTAATTTGTCTAAGTTGGCATCGGCCTACTTGCCGGTGGTAACAACAGTCCCCGTCCGATACCGACTAGGCAACCAGAAGGCATCTCAGCCGGTACAATGTTTAGGCCATCGATACCAGCGGAAAGCCTACCAGTACTAGCTAGGGAGAGCCCCAACCTATAAATTGGCTCTCCCCCTCATTTTCAGCACCTCTTGTTGCTTGACTGAGCGCTTCTTAAACTTTAACGACTCTAAATCCAACTTGGTACTCAAAATTTTATCCTTTCTACTTTCATATACACTTTGTTCCTCCTTGGTCCAAAGCTAATTATTATATAAAATATAAGACTCAATCGGGTCCTCATGCTCATCTTAGCATTTTGGAGAAAGACTCGGTCTGTTTGAGCATTTACCAGCGTGGAGCTCTATAATCGAACACTTGCACCTCGCGACCTTTCAACCTCACGACCTAGGGTATAAAACTCAAACTTAATCTTGTCAATTATGCCCAGTCCATCCGACACTTTATAACCTATCAAGCCTGGTTCGTTTGACACTCAAAATGATTTAAACCCGGTCCACTTGGCATACTACAAAACCAATTTTCAACAAAAGTCTGATCCGTCCAGCGATTCATAAGCCCATTCTAAGAACGGAAACCAAAAACCCTACCATCATCATTGATGGTAGAACTTCATGCACCCTGATTCTCATTCAAATAAGGTGCGAAGGCATATCTAGGGTTTAAGCCTAGGTATTGAGCCCTCGACCAAACTAACCGGTCGGGAACTAGGGGAATGTATCGCACGACCTAGAATCCTCAATAAACAAGGCTAGAGCTAGGCTCCCATGTATATTACACTCTTTATTTACTTGCGCTTTCAATGCTTTTTCCATATCACTATAATTGCCATGCATCTAAGTATGTTCATGCATTAATAATCTGACATTCATGCAAAAATCGATATTTTGGTTACAAGATTAATTCCAAACCACTGGTTCTACGAAAAAAGCCGAAAAGCTAGTCACCGAACCTAACGATTTGACGCTAGTACATTTTATCTTTGTGGCAAATTAAAATGGAGTTAAACATGGGGGTTTTACCTTATATTTTCCCCGAAAAAAAAAGCAAAGGAAGGTGGCGACTCTAAACACATCACACACCTATCAAAGCACTCCAAAGAGCCAATCCGACCATTTAACGCTAAAACTGAGCCATCATTAAACAAAGATGAATCATAAGGAGTTTCCTCGCAATTTCGAGAGAAACCGACCGATGGACCCATCTGGATAGACTCCATCCTTTGGATCTTTCCCATAGTGCTCGAGAGGGGCCTCACATACTGATAGTTATTTAATCCTAATTGATACGTTTATTTAGTAAGAAAAATAAAAAAGTTTAAGAAAGATAGTAGTTGACAAAGAAAAAAGAGAGAAGTCGAGAAAAAAAAGAGAGGAGAATTTAGGTGAGAGAAAATAAAAGAAAGTTTTATTCCATTGATACAATATTGTTCACCACTTACAAATCATCTATATACCAATATTGAAAATATCACACATCAACTCAAGTAGTTACAACAATGTTTGAAAATTACAAATGAATACAAGACTTATATCATTTATTATAATTAAGGAATAATTTATATGTTTACAATATAGTCCTAACATCTTCACTAAGAACTGTTATCATCTACTCATTTTTTCAAATATTCTTAATAGATCACTCTATATATTCATCTCAGCCACATTCGTTCCTCATTTAAAAATTATAATTATTTATATGTTATGTTAATTAATTATTTTTTGTTTAATATTAAATTTAGTTTTTATTCTTTTTGTAAAAGTTATTCAGGATTTATAAATTCTATATTTTCATTTGCATTTGAAAATATATATTTAAAAATATTATATATAAAAATCTGAGTGAGCCATATTAAATCTGACCGAATCCTCCAATTCAATGAACCCTGCCTTCACTAGTTTGATTCTTAAGTTCCAACTAAATGTAATAAAGGACAAAGAAAAAATAAATTCTACTCAAGGTGAGAATAAAATCATAGTGTCTGAGTTTGAATTCAGCTTGCCTTTTCATTATTTGCTAGATCGTATAAATACAAAAACCAAGATAACCATGTCACTAAGATATTGCTAAAATAATGACTAATTGTAAGGGAATAATTGAAATTATTGAAACAACAAAGCAACAATTTAAATAAATCACATATGCTAGTCCTATTTCAAGCAAGCTATTAAACAAATCCAGATTTAGTCTTCATGCAATCCCACGTGCTTAGCCATTTATTCAATCACTTTACTTAGGATTCATGACATGCTTTCTTTCAGACCTCCTAGGTATATCAATGCCTCCCCCTTTAACAGGAACCTTGTCCTCAAGCTTCATGAAATTGTTTATAACCTCTGCTGCATTTTCCCACGTAGCATCTTCAACTGATAATTGTTTACATTTAATCAAATTTTTCTCAACAAGTTTGGACCCTTTTTTTACCCAACGGGTATCCAAAATTGCTTCTGGTTCCACTATAATAGCACCATCCTTTGTCAAAGGTGGTAAATCAGGACTAGAAGTGATGTTGTTTCCAAATTTCTTCTTGAGTAAAGAGACATAGAAGACCGGATGGATGCGAGATGATACCAAGAGCTTCAATTTATATGCTACATTACCAATATATTCTTTAATCTAATATGGTTTGTAATAACAACTAGCCAACTTTTAATAGGCCCATTTGAAGAGCGTATGCTGGTGGTAAGGATGTAGCTTAAAAAAGACCCAATCCACCACTTGGAATTCGATATCTCATCTTTATGAATATGCTAACTGCTTCATTCTATTGATGGCATTGCTCAAATTAATTTTAAGTTGCTTAATCAAAGCATCATGAGTGGTAAGATGTTGATCAACTTCATGCACAGGACTTCTACCTTCAAGATAGTGCGAAATAGGTTGAGGTGGGTGTCTATACAAAGTCTGAAATGGGGTCATTCCTATTAAGCATAATAGGTTCTATTATACCAAAACTCAGCCTAAGGAAGGAGGGAATAACATTTTTTAGGTTGCCGGTATACAAAACACCTCAAGTATTGTTTAATACAGCAATTCACCTCCTTGATTGCCCATCAATTTGTGATGGTAAGACGAGTTCATTTTAAGCTGAGTTCCATACATCTTGAAGAATTTCCTCCAAAAGTGACTGATGAATATTGGGTCTCTATCATTGATAATAGATCTTGGCATCCCATGTAGTTTGACAACACCTTCAACAAATTTCTCAGCCATAGTTTCTGCTGTATATAGGTGAGATAGAGCTAAGAAATGTGCAGTCTTGCTTAAACTGTCAACAACAATAAAGATGGTGCTTTTACCATTAGATGGTGGAAGGCCTTCAATGAAGTCCATAATTATATAATCCCCTAAACTTGACAAGGAAAGGGTAATGTTTGAAGGAGGCCAGCCGGTGACAAAGTGTCTGATTTAATTCTTTGACAAACATCATATGAAGTGTAACATCCCTTCTCGGTCCACCCGTAAACCCGAATAAACCGAGACGAGACGCTACAAACTGGTTGACTGTATGTCCTGTCATGCTTAAACCCCGAATAAACCGAGAACGAGAACGCTACAAACTGGTTGACTGTATGTCCTGTTCATGCTGACATCATCCTTGTATATGAACATAACTAAGCATGCTGATGCTGTTATATTAATACTGGTCTATAATCTTTAACAAAAGACATGATATAGTTACAAAAATGGATTGGCCCCAACTGTGTGTGCCCTGTACATGCCATAAAAGATCAACAAGAGTATCTACCCTGAAGACCGAGTCTTCTACAGATGAACTGCAGCAGTTGTAAACGGACCCTCTACAGACCAGTCTCAAAACCTACGAGTTAAACAGGTAACTCGCTGAGCAAAGAAAGCTTAGTGGATATCTCAACATAAAAAGAAAGAATAAAGCACATACATGTATAGAAATAACCATGTAAACGCATCTGGATAATTAAGCATATAAGCACATATAGCATGATACTTGCTGTTTATTATGCTGTATGAGTCATGAAATCTGTATGGCTCCATAAGGTTATAGCGAAACCGAGGTGATAAGAAAACTGTATAAACTGGATGAATACTGTATAAACTGGATAATACCTGTATATCTTGGCTCTTGGCTGCTATGGCTCATATAATCATATCCACTCAACGGCCTGTAGCCGGAGTAACAAACTGTATGAGGCGCAAATCTGCTATCCTATGTCGCGACATGGCCTTATCGACGTGGTTTCTACCTAACCTCAATGGAGCATCATGTTGGTATGTCAAAAGTATAACACAACATCATAGAAATAGTTCATCACTTCATAAATCATAATGTTCATATGAGTTCACATCATTTGCATGCTTGCATGGTGTTTTAATACATGTTCTCATGATATATTTTGATGCTAAAATGATTGGAGGCATATATGGTAAGCAAAGGAATACAATTGCATTGAAATTGAAGTCCAAAAAAATCCAAAAGTGCAGGAAAAGACAAGTCGCGAGCGCGCCTTTTGAAAGTCGCGAGTGCGTAGAGTGCAAATTGAGAGACAGTGTGTTCTCAGGCACAAGTCACGATCGCATACTTGAAGGTCGCGAGCGCGTAGTGTGCCAAATGAGAGACAGTGAGTTTTCATGCCAACTACGCGAGCGCGCAATGCAAGTCGCGAGCGCTCCCAGGCCAAGGGCCAACTTCGCGAGCGCGTACTTGAGAGTCGCGAGCACGTAATGTGCCAATTGAGGGTCAGAGAGTTTGAAGTGAAAGTCGCGCGCGCGCAGTGCAAAGTCGCGGCGCGCGACGTGCTTCCAGCCTGCGCAGTGCAGGGTCGCGACGCGTTTCCAGCCTGCGCAGTCCTAGCCTGCGCAGTCTGCACTCTTTTGGTCATATCTCTCAATATACAACTCCAATTTGGGTGATTCAAAAACCCATGCAAAACTAACACATAGAGGAGGTTCAAAATCAAGATGAAGTTGCTGGTAAAATTTCCAGCAAACTCTGTTTCCACTTCATATATTCATCCCCTGTTTTCAACATAAACTCAATACCTCCCCTGTTTTCTCACCACTACCATTCTCCAACACAAAGCAATATATTGTCTCAATAGCAACACACCACAAAAATTCTCATGCAAGGACAATAATAAAAATCAAGAGATATCAGACCTTTACTCCAAAAACGCGTGAGCTCTGTTCTAACTTCTCTTCTCTACACTCTTTGAACTTCCTTCACCTAGAATAAAAATTCTTATCACTTATCTACGATATAACTCAATTAGAGGTTGAATAGCATAAAGCTTCAAGAAATTCTACTTACTTGGAGAACTAGAGGTTGCCTTAATGCTTGGAGAGAATTGAGGTTGCCTAAATTTGGATGGAGAAGGTTAAAGGAAATAAAGGAGATGAAAGAAGATGAAAGATAAAATGAACAAGGGAAAGTAAATGATGATTACGGGTAAGTCATAACAAAATCAAGAATAAATGAGGAAACTTACTAAATGATACCGTCAATTTTCCCCCCCCCCAAAAAAGGCCCTTATAAACTTAATAACCAAGCTTGTCTTTATATGCTATTAAATCCTAATCCTTACAACTTTGCTCTTTTTTCTCTCAAAATCAAGTAAGCCACTAATAATCATTCTACCCGACCGGGCTTTTTCTCTCAATCAAGTAAGTCCACTAATAATCCCATTCTACCCCAACCGGGTTTGGTTCAACTCGACTCAACTCGACTCGACTCGATGCAAAGACTCGACTATGCAAAGACTCGACTCGGTAGGATGTCACATGAAGCAACATATTCTTGCATAATCTTATACATAGATGGCCAATAAAATTGTTGGGCAATCCATTTGAAAGTTCTAAGAACTCCAAAATGACCGCCAATTGGAGAATCATGGAATTCGTGCATGAGCTATTTGATAATAGGAGAAGTGGGAGGGATACCACTTGATTCTTGTAGCAAGCCAGTCCATTTTGCCACCTGTAAGGAACTCTAGGATTCTCAGTAGCTTGCTGGCCAATTTTCTTCATATACGGATTATCTACAGCTTCGGCTTTGATGGCGTCCTATTATTTAGGTTAGGGTACATACAAAGCATCCAAACTAAGACTCCCTGCTACCCTTGAAAGTGCATCTGCTGCATTATTTTCACGACTATACTTGTAAAAGATCTCATAATCATACCTCAATAATTTTGTTACCCATTTTTATTGTTCTAAGGTCACAATTCATTGCTCCAATAAATATTTCAAGCTGCATTGATCCGTTTGAATAAAGAATTTAAGTCCCAACAAGTAAGGCATCCATAGTTGTATTGCATGAATTATAACCAACATCTCTTTAGCATATGTGGAACGTGATTTTTTTGAATTACCAAGGGCTCGGTTCATGAAAGCAAGCAGTCTCCCTTTTTGAGTTAATACTGCACCTATGTCGTTCTCCAATGCATCTGATTCGATGATGAAAGGTTCATAAAAGTTTGGCATTAGCTAGTGTTAGCATGGTAGTCATGGCTTATGACTTGTCCTAGCCAACACTAGCAAGTGTACTAGTCGTTCAATTAGTATAAGACTTAGAGTCTCAAATATCATTCCCTTAGAGGCAAAAGTTTAGAAGCCAATTAATCAAATTTATCACTATTATTTTAGAAAATGATTGAATGAGAGATTGTAATTAAGTAAACTAATTGAATTAAACAAGCAAATAATTGAAATTAAGAAAAAACCAATGACTTAAAACAGTTAGATCCACAGTCCACCTTGACTAATTAGGATGCAATTTCTATGATGAAATTTAATTTTGACATCGGTAGGTTCTTCTTGAGCTAATTTATCCTACCAGGAAACAAATTTTCCATTCAATTTTAACTCCTACCAGGAAACTTAAAGATTGAATTGCACAAAACTAAACCAATTTTTAATTCCTTCTACTAGGAAATGAATCAAAACACAAAGCAATCCTAGGCCTTCCATCAGAAAACACCGAAGACTAATAAGTTATGCAAAAATCATAAGAACATGCATGAAATTTATTAACCCCAAATTCTTAATTCTTCCACAACAAATAAACCAAAGAAATCGAATCAACCAAACAACACACAAGCTTTAAGATCAAAGTTTTTCATAAATCTCAAATTGAAATTCATATATTAGAAATTAAGCATCCATCAAAATGAATGGTTCATGTTTCTCCTAACAAAGAAAACTAACCCATAGCTATATCACAAGAGCACAATAAAGAAAGAGAAGAATTCATGCTTCAATTTAGAAATTACAGAAATAAAAATCAAACTCTGAACACCAGTTTTGGCTATGGCTTCTCGCTCCACAAAAGCAAGGAAGAAGAGATTTCTCTCTTTTTTTTCTAAGTTCTAAGATGGCTAATCATATCCTTCCTTAAAATATATACTTTTTCACTCATAAAGCCCTCATAATATGTTATAAAGAGAAGTGTAAAAGTCTCTCCCAAAACAAAAAGGTTCTTTTTCTGTAATCGTCCATCTTCTAACTTCTCTTTTATTTTCCATGATGAGGTTGTGGTCTCCGAAGTTCTAGCACTTTTTCCACAGTCGTTTCTGCTTTTCACAATCGTTTCTGCTTTCCACAGCTGAGTTGTGAAAACCTATGCACTCTAAGCTCTTTTCTCGTAATCATATCAATTTTCTTCCAAGACTCCATAACCACCAAAATACTTGTAAAAAAATTAGAAATAACTAAAATACATAGAAAAATAAATAGAAAAACAAATAAACATGAAAAATTAAACAAATCTCTTAATGAAATCTATTGAAAACACACAAAAAAGGCACCATAAACACACTAAAAATTATGAAAAATATCTAAATATCAAATACTCCAAACTTTAATTTTACTCACCCTCGAGTAAAACTAAGATGAAAAACACAAAAACAAAAACTTCACACAAAATCATCCCAACACAAGCTCAATTCAAATCTTGAAATCCTCTCAAATAAAACCATCACCACATTCAAGGAATTACAACCATCCAAATCGTCCCATTTAATATAGATTACAAACAAACAAAGGCTATCCCAACACAAGCTCAATTCAAATCTTGAAATCCTCTCAAATAAAACCATCACCACATTCAAGGAATTACAACCATCCAAATCGTCCCATTTAATATAGATTACAAACAAACAAAGGCTATACTAAACAATTTTCTATCTATTTGTGTGCCTATCAGAAATCAGTCAATAGTATGCTTTTCCAGACAATCATTTAAGAAAAGCACAACACTTAGCTTCGATAAAATAAAACATTGAATGTCCATATGCACTCTTTTCATTTCCCTCTCCACTAATGTAGAACAAATTAAAATGTAGGATCAAAAGGTCTTTATTATCTTATAATGTTTGGCTAAGGTTAAGATTTTCAAAAGAAAAGATATAGGCTCAAAATAATGCAAGAAAGATTTAATCAATCCAAACTTTATCTTAAAAGCAATGCACAAAGTAAACCGTAAAATCTCACAATTGCACTCTTCACAACAATACCTTCTATATTTTTTCTTTCTTTTCTTTTTCTCTCTTTTTTTTTTTTTTTGTATTTTTCTATATTTTTCCATTTTTTTACATTTATTTCCAATAATGAATATTAATAGTAAACTCATCAACCTAATCAAATTGTACTTTGTTGAACTATATGGGTTGAGGAACTTGAAACAACAAACACAAAAGAACACATAAGAACAAATGAAACTTAACAATAAAGTGCAATACCACAAATAACTTAATAGTGCAAATGCTTCAAGAAATAATTGGCTAACTAATTTTCTTGCTATAAGGGAGGTAAAAGGCTTTTGGTTATAAAAAAGAAAAACAATAAGTATGCATTTTAGCATACTTTAAAGGCTCAAAAAAGGTAACAAGGGTTAATGGAATAGGGCAAGTATAATGAAAGGTAAAATAATGTTAACGGTCTAATGAATGCCAAAATCATGTCCACATCATGATTTGTCTAGGATTTTGCCTCAAGAGAAAATCAAAAGGTTCTATAATTCACAAAGCTAAGAAATATTTTTTAAATCACGGTCTAAAGCATACATCTCAAGAAACTGATAAAAAGTGCTTAAAAGATTTAGAGTTTCAAGCATAAACATGTTTCTTCATAAACCCATAAGTGAAATGATAGTCAATATCAAGCTATAATCCTATCATTTGGTAAACTCATCGTCCAAAATTCATTCAATCAATGAATTTAAGCATGTATTAGGATGAAACAAACACTTAACAAAACACAAATATTTACATTACAAAAACACAAAACACATCATAAAAGACAACACAAAAAATAAAATAAAATTCACTCCTACCCTAAACTTTAAAACAAGCATTATCTGTTGGATTTAATTTTCTATTGTGGGCTTAATATGTAAAATTAAATATGTACAGCAGTCCAATTGTAAAGTCAATTTTAAATGTGGTTTAAATATGTACAACAGTCCAATTGTAAAGTCAATTTCAAATGTGGTCTTGATTGTGAATAATTGACTATTGAGGTGTCAACTAATTATAGATATTAAGTGGAGAGACCATTATATAATTTCTATTTCGTTAAAGGACTGAAATAGGAATTGTACTAACCCTACAGGTATATAAAGGTCCTGGTCCCCAGAAGAGTTGAATACGATTCAGTTTTACGTTCCTTTCGTACTGCTTCCGCTAAATCGATTCTTCAATTCTCTGGAAGGCTGCAAACCTAATAAAACCTAATTATATAACATCAAAGATCGACTGAACAAGCGATGTCAGGTACGCAATCCCTTTTCCATTATTCAATCTATTTTGTTGAATCTAGTGGTTTGCAAACGATCTAGGTTATTATTGAAATTATTTGAAGATTAATTATTAACAAGGTGGTATCAAGAGCCTTGGTGGCATAATTGCTTGATTTTAGATTGATTTTCGTTAATGTTTTTTTTTTCCTAAACTGTTTACGGATAGAGGGTTTTTGTTTTAATAAAAAAAAAAAAAAACAGTATAGGTTTTGTGGATTTTTGATCGAAATCCTTGGCTTGAGTATAACGCCATTGATGATTTTTAGGGAATTATTGAACAAAGATTGTGTTTTTCAATGGTTGTTGGTTTAACACCTCAAAACCCACCTGAGAACCTCCATTGTTGCCGGCGAATTAGTTTTGAAATTGCAGTTTAGAGATTTGTGATTTCAACACCGTTTTTTTTTGACTCCCTTGGCTGCCATTCACCGTCCAATGGCTACTGGAGCTTGTTTTCGGTTGGAACTGGTGGTGTTGGCGGCCGAAAGGGGCTGGAACGGCAGGTGGAGAGAGTTGGCGGCGGACCTGGTTTTTTTTTTTTCCTTGTTTTGTCTCTGCTCGTTTTTGTGTCAAGGTTAGGGATGGAAAATTACGGTTAGGTCCATGGAAAATTTCATATTAGTCCCTTAATTTTTTGTAATTTCTTTTTTGTAATTTCATATTAGTCCCTTAATTTTCTGTAACTTCAGATTAGTCCTCTAAGTTTCTGTAACTTCAGATTAGGTCCCTAAATTTTCTGTAACTGTTCCTGTAACTTCAGATTAGGCCCCTAATCTTCTGTTTTTTCGTATTAGGCCCTTAAATTTCTGTTTTCTTTCGTTTAGACCCCAAACTTTATTTATTCAAATTAGTTCAATTTTATAACTTAGTCTCTAATTTAGTGACTTAAAGACTAGATTATAATTTTTTTTGGGCTAAATAATTTTAGATTATTAAATATTTAGACAATACAATCAATTCCTTTAATTGCAATTGTTTTGCTTTAATTACAATTAAATGAATTAATTTGTCGACTTGAGATTAAATTTTGGAGTGATTAAGTCCCTATTGTGTTTAATATTTGTTAAAATAAATTGATTTGATCAATAAGTCACCAAATAAGTCACCAAAGTGACCTCTTTATTTGCTTTGAATGATTTTATTTTAAAAATAATTAAGAACAAGTGTTTAGAAAATTCGTTGCGGCATAGTTATCGGCCCAAAGGAAGGTTGCTATCTGGCTGAGTTGAATAGATGTTTGGCAATAAATATGTGATAATTGTTTGAATTATTTTCCAATGACAATTAATTATCGGCCCCAAAGGAAGATTTATTATTTTGTCAGGACTAATGTATCAATATTTGATTTGTTGCATTGAGATACATAATTAAAAGTTAATGTTTTACATCCAAAGAATTGAGAATATTAATGTTGTGTCTGTATCTTATTTCCATTTTTGATCTCTACTTATGTGAATTGTTTCATTTGTGAATTGTGAGCTTATACTTATCTATTCGTTTATTTTCTCTGCTGTCAGCTAACATGTCATTTAATCCTGATTGTGTCCCTAAACTTGAGGGATCAAATTTTGAGTCTTGGAAATCAGACATTATGATTTTTGTGGGCTGTATGGATTTGGATCTTGCATTGAGGATGGACGAACCTGCTCCTCTTACTGCTACGAGCACTGATGTTCAAAGGGTTCAGTATGAGAAGCGGGAGCGTTCTAATCGCTTAGGTCTGATGATCATGCAGAAAGGAGTACCAGAACATGTTCGAGACTCTGTCTCAGCTGAAAAGAACAATGCTCAAAACTATCTTGCCGAGCTGGAGAGGGCTTATGTCAAGAATGACAAAGCCGAAAAAGCCGAAGTGGGAACACTTTTAGGAAAATTAACCTTTATGAAGTTTGCTGGCAATGGTGGTGTTCGGGAGCATATTCTTAGCATGTCTCAGATTGCAAAGAGACTGAAGTCGCTGGGGATGGCTTTACCAGATGACCTTTTAGTCCATTTGGTTATGAATTCTCTTCCTTCTCAGTATGGACAAATTAGGACTTCCTATAGGACTTCCTATAATTGTCAGCCGAATAAATGGACTCTTAACGAGCTCATTTCTCATTGTGTTGATGAGGAGGAGTTGATGAGGAGGAAAAGATGAATTCTAACAAAAGAGAGAGTGCTCATTTTGTTTCTTCAGCTGAGAAGGGCAAGAACAAGAAAAGAAAGAGGCCTTCTGCAAAGACTGTTGAAAAGGCTATTGAGAAACCTGCTGTTGCTACTGCTGTAGATCCAGTACAAAAGAAGCCTTATGTGCCAAAATGCTTCTTTTGTGGAAAGACGGATCACTTGAGAAAGGACTGTCCTAAATTTGCTAATTGGCTTGCAAAGAGGGGTAAGTACCTTGTGGGTAAGTACCCTGTTTTTAGTCTGTTTGTGAAGTTAATAGCTCCTAAAAACACTTATTGGATGGATTCTGGTGCTACCGCTCATATAGGTGTTTCGTTGTAGGGCTGCCTCAACTACAGAAAGCCAACTGACGGTGAAAGATACGTCTATGTAGGAAATGGCGATCCGGTTGAAGTAGAGGCAATTGGACATTTTAGATTATGTTTAAATAAATTATAAACGATACTGTGACATCCTACCGAGTCGAGTCTTAGAGTCGAGTCGAGTCGAGTCGAGTTGAACCAAACCCGGTTGGGGTAGAATGGGATTATAAGTGGACTTACTTGAGTGAGAGAAAAATTCACTTTATCTAATGTTCAAAAGTTTTGGGTACTGGTTACTTGTGGTTGCTTGAATGAATGTGATAATCTATATATGTTAGACATTGATACTAGTTATCATGAATCCCTGCATGTTACTACAAGAGGTACCAAAAGAAAATTGAATATTGATAACTCAGTTGTACTTTGGCATAGACGTTTGGGTCATGTATCCAAATCAAGGATTGAGCGTCTTGTTTCTGATGGTATCTTAGATACACTTGATTACACAGGTTTGGATTCTTGTATTGAGTGTATTAAAGGAAAACAGACTAAACAGAAGAGACTAGGTGCCATTCGGTCATCCAATGTTTTAGAACTGATTCATACAGATATTTGCGGTCCATTCCATATTGCAGCTAGAAATGGCCAAAGATAATATTTTATATCATTCATTGATGACTATTCTCTTTATGGTTACTTATATCTCATTCATGAAAAATCTGAGTCTTTGGACGTGTTTAAATCTTATAAAGCTGAAGTTGAAAATCAACTGGGAGAGAAGATTAAATCTGTTCGATCTGACCGTGGTGGTGAATATTATGGTAAATATGACGGTTCAGGCGAACAACGTCCAGGACCTTTTCGCTTTTCCTACAGGAATGTGGAATTGTCCCTCAATATACAATGCCTGGTACTCCCAGCATGAATGGTGTATCTGAGAGACGTAATAGGACTCTTATGTCTTATGGAATATGGTAAGGAGTATGAATTTTTTTTTTTTTTTTTTTTTTTTGGTTTTTTGATACAATAGGAAGAGAAAAATACTAACTATTGCACCATCTTGATTAATTGTCCCATAAGAATAATGAATTAACCACCGAACAATATGATCATGAAGGAACAAATTTGCCTACCAAGAATCAGCACAAAAGTTAGCTTTACGAAGCATGCGGCAGATTTGAACATTCCGATGAAATCGTCTTAATCTGCTAAATCAAAGAGCGAACAATGCTAGGAGGTTTTATGTCCCCCTTCATCATCTTCACTGCTTTATAATCCTACTTCCAGAACTTTTTTTTGAAACGAGAATTGCAACATTTTTTGAGGATGTTGATTTTGGAGGGAGAAATAAAGAAAGAAACATTGTCTTTAAAGAGGAACCAAGTAAGGATGATTCGGTTCTCATTCCTTTTGTTGTTTCTGATAGCGTACAGACTCCAGTTGCTCCTGTCACTATTCAAGATCCAATTCCAGACAATGCTATTCTTCCTTAAGAACAAATTCAACAACCTCAAGAATTAGAGTCTGTTCAAATGCCTTTGAGGAGATCTACTAGGGAGAGAAGAAGTGGAAGTGTTTATTCCAGATGATATTATAGGTTTCTTCAAGAACTGAGGATACTGTAGACATGATAGATGAATGAATCCAGTTAGTTTTCTATCATGCCAATGCAGATTTTCTGACTCTCATAAGTGATTGAAGGCAATGAACGAAGAGCAAAGCTATGCAAAGACAATCAAGTTTTTGGGATCTTGTGGGATCTTGTTCAATTACCTGAAGGAAAGAAACCCATTGGTTGCAAATGGATATTTAAAACCAAAAGGGATTCTCAAGGTAATGTGGAAAGATATAACGCACGTCTTGTAGCAAAAGGCTTTACTCAAAAGGAAGGGACTGACTATAAAGAAACCTTCTCTCCAGTTTCTTCGAAGGATTCTTTTAGGACAATCATGGACTTAGTTGCAAATCTTGATCTTGAGCTTCATCAAATAGATGTTAAGACTACGTTTCTCAATGGCAACATTGATGAAACAATATATATGGTGCAACCAGAAAATTTTGTAATTGGAGATCCAAAACATCTGGTATGCAAATTAAAGAAATCCATTTATGGACTCAAGCGAGCTTCTCGTCAATGGTACTTTAAGTTCAACTAAGTAATTGTCTCGTTTGGCTTTGAGGCAAATTTTTAAAGGCAAATGCTGTTGAAAATTGTGTGTACCATAAGTTCAGTGGGAGTAGGGTTTATCTTTTTGGTCTTATATGTGGATATCATACTTCTTGGCTACTTAATTTGTAAGGTCTGCTGCATGAAACCAAAGTTTTTCTTTCAAAGCATTTTGAGATGAAAGATTTAGGGTGAAGCTTCTTTTTGTTTTAAGGATTCCAGATACATCGAGACCTTCTCAGAGGTAATTCTTGGATTACACAAAAGAGCATATTGAATTAAAGTGCTCCAAGAGAATTTTGGTATGCAGACCATTGGATACCCCTATTGCAAAAGGTGATAAATTTAGTAATCAACAATGTCCAAAGAGTGAACTTGAAATTTAGGAAATGCAAAAGGTTCCTTATACGTCAGCTATAGGAAGTCTTATGTATGTTAAAGTTTGTACTCGTCCAGACATTTCTTTTATAGTTGGCATGTTAGGTAGATATCTCAGCAATCTAGGAATGGATCATTGGAAAGCAGCCAAAAGAGCCATGAGATATCTTCAGAGGACTAAGGGACATATGCTCACATATAGGAGATCAGATCAGCTTGAGATCATTGGGTATACTGATTCTGATTTCGCTGGATTCTGATTTCGTTGGATGCCAAGACAGAAGAAAATCCACATCTGGCTATGTTTTTCTATTGGCTGGTGGTGCTATTTCTTGGAAGAGTGTGAAACAAACTCTAGTGGCAACCTCCACCATGCTACCATGGAAGCTGAATTTGTAGCATCTTATAAGGCATCCAATCAAGCTATTTGGCTGAGAAACCTTGTCAATGGGCTGCGTGTAGTAGGTGGAATAGAAAGACCACTGAAGTTGTATTGTGACAGCAGGTCAGCCGTTTTATTCTCCAACAACAACAGGAGCTCTTCTCTCGATCAAAACACATTGACATTAAGTTCTTGGCTACGAAGGAGAGGGTACAGAGTGGACAGATATCCTTAGAGCATATTGGAACAAACTCTATGATTGCGGATCCGCTTACAAAGGCAGTGATACCGAAAGTTTTAAAGTTTTCCATGAGCACACCGCTCATATGGGTATCGTTTTGTTTGAGACTGTCTAGTTTTAGTGGGAGTCTGCTCTTTATGTATACATTATGGTTTTGAATGCTCTATTTTGTTTTGGATATGTTTTATCATGAAATTTTGTTGAGTACTCATTTTGGTTGATGGTTACACTCTGTATTATTATTATTGTTCACTCTGTATTATTATTGTTTTGCTTGATCTCACTTTTGTTGGTGACCAGTTGGAAACAAACATGATGATCACATTACATTTAGTTTTCATCCTACACTTCTATAATGAATCTGTGTCATTTAGGGGTATTGGTAAGGTAGTTGATGATGAACTTAGTCATAAGATCTATGGCGAATGTTTCTTCAGCTCTTTATCAATATAATTAATGGACGAGATTGTTTTTGGATACCTCGTATGACTGCGTTTGTTGAGCTCATTTTGGTGTATGTATTTTATTTAACATAACATATGTTCGCCCAAATGGGAGATTGTTGGATTTAATTTTTCTATTGTGGCTTAAATATGTAAAATTAAATATGTACATCAGTCCAAATTGTAAGTCAATTTTAAAAAAATGGTGGTCTTGATTGTGAATAAATTGGAGCTATTGGAGGTATCAACTAATTATAGATATTAAAGTGGTAAGACCATTATATAATCCCTATTTCGTTAAAGGACCGAATAGGAATTGTACTAACCTACAGGTATAATAAAGGTCGTGGTCCCCCAGAGGAGTTGAAATAACGATTCATTTTTAACGTTCCTTTCGGTATGCTTTTCCGCTAAATCCGATTTCTTCAATTCCTCTGGAAGGCCTGCAAAACAATAACTCTATACATCAGAATCGACGAACATCGATGTCAATACGCAACCTTTTCAGGTACGCAACCTTTTCTTATTCAATCTATTTTGTTGAATCTAGTGGTTTGCACGATCTAGGTTATTATTGAATTATTTGAGATTAATTATTAACATTATCCTCAATGCAAAATAATAAGCACAAAAAGATAAAAATAGGGAAACAGAATACTCCCCTGAGAGCAAATAAGGACATAATGCGAACAATCAACACTCAGAAATTTCGCTTGGAGGGTATTAATCTTCTCTTCAACTCGAAAACAGACAATAAGAGAAGAGAAGAACAACCGTTGATTAGTGGTGAATGGCGAAGAACAAAAGTGACTAAGGCTGAAAATTGCACGACTGTTCGATTCCAAGGAAAAAAACAAATCAGACTTTGGCTTTGAGAGGAAAACAAATCGACTGGTGGCTAGAGAAGGATGAATTGACCGGTGACAAGCAAACACCTAACGGAACGCCAACGACAATAAAAATAGAATGGTAGATCGGTCGCATTTTCGGCCCTAACTCGAGCAACTTATTCTTTTTTTTTTTAAGCAGAAACACAAAAAGAATGAAAAAGATAACCAGTGATAAGCAATGGTCGTCGATGAAGAATGTGAAGGGATGAAGGTCTTTTCGTTTGAGTTGTTCTTTTCGTTTACGTCCATGGGAAGGAAAAGAAAAGAAAGAAAAGGAAGAGGGAACGTTAGGGGAAACAAAAATAAATAAAAAACATTATTTTTTATATTTTTTATCGATTTATATATCGATTTATATATATATTATATAAAATATAATTAAAAATCTAACTAAAGTTTTTTAAACTAAAAGCTTAGTTTCAACTGTGTGACTGCAAAAATCTCTGTCTCGTTTGCACAAAATACTTTCTATAACCAATCAGATTTTCCACAATCTCCTTATGGAAAAATCTCCTGTCCTTTTGATCTATTATAACGTGTTCCACCCCAAACTTTAACTCAAACCTGATAGGAAAAATTAGAAATATAAACAAAAAAAAAAAAAAAAAAAAAAAAAACCAATACACGTAGTTCTAGTTTATAGTCATAGCTCGACTTTCCACTCCCTTTAGTCTACCTATGTTAATATTCCAATTTTTGAATTAAACCGATTCGCAATATAAGGCGTTAACCTGTGACCATTCACCTTAAATGTCTCACCCGACTTTAAATGCTTAATGTCTCACCGCATCGCATTTATCAATTGACCAATTTGAGCTTCCAAATTCTTAATAGGAGCCTCTTGATTTTGAAACCTTATCTCTGCAGCACTAATATATTTTGACATTAAATCTTCCACAGAAGGCTTCTTTTCCTGTTGTTGTGGAGGAGCTTGAGGTTGGAAACTTGGTGGCGGTTGCCTTCCTTGATTAGCATTACTCCGAGAAAAATTGGGATGGTTCCTCCAACCGGGATTGTATGTGTTGTTGAAAGGATTATTTTACTTGGATAAATTATTCACAAAGTTAGCTTAATTAGGAATTTTATTAACATGAAACATATTACCTATTGACACTTATGGTTAGGGTGCGCTCCACCACAAAAATCACAAGCAATTGTGACAATTTTAGGTTTTTGAATTAGTAATCCCTCTATCTTTCTATTCAAAACCTCCACTTAAGCAGCTAGAGATGTCATAGCATTAATGCTCTACAACCAAATGACTTCTTTGGTTGAGCTCTTTCATTTTGATATAAATACATGTTGGAGATCATCGCATCAATAAGAACATAAGCTTCTCGTGGTGTTTTCCTATTCAAAGAACCTCCAGTAGCAGCATCAATCATGTTCCTTACGTGAACACTAATAACTTCATAAAAAAATCTACACTTGCATCCATAAAGGTATTTTATGATGAGGGCACTTTCTCAACAAGTCCTTGAACATTTCCCATGCCTCATTATTGGCTCAGTCTCACCCTGTACAAAAGAAGAAACTTCATTTAATATTTTTATAGTTTTGCTAGTGGAAAATACTTATCAAAAAACTTCTTTAATAGATTCTCCCATGATCTAATGGAACTGAATGGCAAATATGTAAGCCAACTCTTTGCTTTATCCCTTAGAGTAAAGGGAAAAAGTTCTAACCAAACTATCTCATTGGGCACTCCATTATATTTGAAAGTGGCGCACAACTCAAGAAAATTGGCAATATGTTAATGAGGATCTTCGTGGTCTAAACCTCCAAATTGATATTTGTTTTGAATCATTTGAATAATTTGAGGTTTGATCTTAAAATAATTTGCTGGAATAGCTGACTTAACAATAGGAGGTGCGACTCCATTCAGTTGTGCCATCACATAGTCTTGCATGGTGCATTATGGTCTTTGACCTTTATTTTGGCCATTGTAAACACCATTATTTCCTCTATTATTTCAACCATTTCCTCTATTAGCTCCATTAGCGTCATTAATGACATTTTCTTAATTAACATGCACCATATCATTGAATTGTGGTGGAATTATACCATCATTTGGAGGATCTACCATATTAGCTTGTCGAGCTAATCTTCTTCTTAAGCCAAAAGTTATGTTAGGCTCTGGATCAAATTCTTCCCGTGATAAACCACTAGCTCTAATCATACACCAACAAGACTATCTGAAAGAAACAAGCTCAAACAAAAACTATAAAATCTCAAATTACTAAACAAATATAAGAAAATTTTCAACCAAATCTATGGTCCCCAGCAACGGGCTAAAAAGTTGACGCATCCTAGGCAACACTTGTAACACCCTCCGCCCAGTGCCGTGAGACCCGACAACGGATGCCACATTCGGTGCCGGAGACACCGTCTTAACTTAACATACAAATCATAAAATTAGATTCTGAAGTAGAAGTAATTACGGGCTAAAAAGTTTGACGGGCATCCTGAAGGCAACACTGTGTAACACCTCTGCCGCCCAGTGCCGTGAGCCGAACAACAGGATGCCACATTCGTGCCGGAGAACACCGTCTTAACTTAACATTTTTACAAATCAATCAAAATTAGATTTTGAAAGTTAGAAGTAATTGAGTATTCACAAGTTTAAGCGAGTAATATTTTTTTTTTTATGGATAATCATTTCCTTTCCATTTTCATCTCTTTTTTTTTTTTGAAAAAAATAGATTGGGAAAAATCCTACAATGAAACTACTGTATAGAATTTCCCTTTAAAAACTGAGCTCCGCCAAACATGTTGAATACAAACACTCCCAAGTTAAACTCCAAACTCCCAACATCTCCAAATGAATCAATCATAACACAGAACAAGCACTTCTATAATTTTCATAAAACTATATAAATTCCTGCAAATATCATTTTAATATTCATCAATTAATTATACTCCATTCTTTCCATCGGATCTAAATAAAGAATATTATCCCCCTCTCCTATAGCACCATTCAATGACCCGATATAATATTATTTATTATTTCAATTTTAAGATTCGAAAATTTTGGGAGCAAAGTGTACAACACTAATAAGTGTAGTATTCATTTCAAGTAAGTATAGGACTTAGAAGTCCTAAATAGTCGTTCCCCGTCAGAGATCAAAAGTTTGGAAACGTCAATTAATCCAAAGGTTATCCCCTATTCATGTTGAGAAAAATGATTAAATGAGAAGATTGCAATTAAGTAAACTAGTTGAAATTAAACAAGACAAATAATTGAAATTATAGATAAACCAATGACTTAAAGAGTTAGAATGCAACAATCCACCTTGATTAATTAGGAGCAATTTCTATAGGTGGAAAATAAAATTTGAGATTGGTGATGTTTCTTCTTGAGAGCTTTAAAATTTGAAATACTCTTATCTAGAAGAATAAAATTTTCAATTCAATTTTTGAATCTCTTATTCCTTTAGGAAACTTAAAGATTCACACCTTGATTAATTAGGATGCAATTTCTATAGTGAAAATAAAATTTGAGATTGGTATGTTCTTCTTGAGCTTATTTGAATATCTTATCTAGAAATAAATTTTCAATTCAATTTGAACTCTTACCAGGAAACTTAAAGATTCAATTGCATAAAATTGAATCAATTTTTAATTCCTCCTACTAGGAAATGAATTAAACCACAAATCAATCTTAGGCCTTCTATCATAAAACACCAAAGAATAATAAGTTATGCAAAAATCATAAGAACGTACATGAAATTGATTTACCCAAAATTCTTAATTCTTCCACGAGAAACAAACTAAGGAAATAGAATCAATCAAACAACACACAAGCATTAAGATCAAAGTTTTGTATAAATCTCAAATTGAAATTCATATATTAGAAATTAAGCATCCATCAAAATCAAGGGTTCATATTTCTCCTAACAAAAGAGAACTACTCCATAGCTATATCAAAAGAATAGAAGAAAGAAAGAGAAGAATTCATGCTTCAATCTAGAAATTATAGAAATAGAAATCAAACTAGAAAATCCAGTCTTTGCCTATGGCTTCTTTCTCCACAAAAGTAAGGAAGAATAGATTTTTCTCTTTTTTTTTCTAAGTTCTAAGATGGCTAATCATATCCTTCCTCAAAATCTATACTTTTTCACCCATAAAGCCCTCGTAATAATATGTGATAAAGAGAAGTGTAAAAGCCTCTCCCAAAACCAAAAGGTTCTTTTTCCATAACCATCCATCTTCTAACTTCTCTTTTATTTTCCAAGATCAGGTTATGGTCTCCGAAGTTCTAGCACTTTTCCATAGCTGTTTCTGATTTCCACAGTTGAGTTATGAAAATCTCTGTACCCAAGCTCTTTTCTCCAAATCGCATCAATTTTCTTCCAGGACTCCATAACCACCAAAATACCTATAAAAACATTAAAAACAACTAAAATAAATCAAAAAATAAATAGACACAAAAATTAAACAAATTTGTTAACAAAATCCATTGAAAACACACCAAAAAGACACCATAAACACTAAAAAATTATGAAAAATATCTAAATATCAGCTTGCTTGAGATTTTGGGAGGCAGCCTTTACTTCATCGGTATAGCTAAACTGACTCTTTTTAAGAGATTGGTAAGTGGGCGAGCTATCAATCCATGATTGCATACTTATTTTCTGTAATAACCTGTAAAGCCTAAGAATCCATGGAACTCAAAGACATTAGTAGGCCTAGGTCAATTGAGCATAGTTTTAATTTTTTTTTTCCTTATCAACCTTAACTCCATATGATGAGATAACAAGCCCCAAATACTCTTGCTCTTATAGGCCAAATGCACATTTGGAAATTTTAATTAAAAATTAGTAATGCCTTAATATCTCAAGTGCCTTCTTAACATGTTCAAGATGCATGTGCCAATTGGGACTATGTATGAAAATATCATCAAAAAATACTAGCATGAACTTGCAAAGATAGAGACAAAATATGGTGTTTATGATAGCTTGAAAAGTGGATGGGGCATTGCAAAGGCCAAAGGGCATGACAAAATATTTATAATGTCCATTGTGCGTGTGAAAAGCAATTTTATGGATGTCTGGTGGGTGGACTCAAACTTAGTGATATCCGGCTCATAAATCAAGTTTAGTAAAGTAACATGCCTTATGGAGCTCAACTAGCATTTCATCAACTATAAGGATTGGAAATAGTCCTTTACAGTTATAGTATTAAGGGCCCTATAATCGGTCCAAAATCGCCATGTCCCATCTTTCTTTTTAACTAGCTATAAATGGACTAGTGTTAGGTCTAATGAGCTCCAATTTTCATATGTCATGAACTTGTTTCTCAATTTCATCTTTTTGAAAATAGGCACACATGTAAGGCTTAACATTCACTGGTTACGTTCCTTCCTTCAGGTTAATGTGATGTTCTACTTCTCTTAAAGGATGTAACTGATTCAGCTCTTAAAATATGTCCTTAAATGCATTTAGGAGTTACTGCATTTCAGGATGAACACCTTATAGGGTAGCTTTGTTAGTAGTTTGATGGCAAAGAACCATGATTTAACTGCGATTTCATACCTCCTTTGTGATGGACTTCAAAGAAGCTGTTTGAATTTGCTAAGAATCTACGCCTTGCAATTTTCTGGTTTGATTGTCGTATTGAAAATCAATCATCAATTACTTCCAATCACATATCACTGCTCCCAATTGCTCCAACCAGTGAATGTCTAACACCAAATCCAAAGCCATTAAAGGTAAAGAATAAAGGGTAAGAGAGAAAGTGATACCTTAGGTCATCACTTAGGCATTCTCGAATTTGCCTTGGCATTTGAATGGCATCCCATTAGCCACTTTCACATCAAATGGTTCAGTAGGAATAACAAATAGATTCAATACACTAATGAAATTATGGGTGGAGCCAATATTGGTAAAAACAACCATTTCATAGTGCCCAATTTTAGTAAGCACTCACATGGTTTTATATGTTGTCAATCCGATCAAAGCATGTAAAGATATTTCAAGTTGAGAATCCTCTTCATCTGAGTTATCTGGGTTACCTTCTAATAATAATAGTTACGGCCCTCGACATTTATGACCTGTGTGAATTTTGCATCACAGTTAAAGCATAACCCATGAGCATGCCTTTTTTGTGTCTCATCCCAAGTGAGTCGTTTCACAGGTGAAGTCGTCTTATTTGTTATTAGGGATGTGGAGTCTTATTGAGTAAGAGGCATGCCAATTTTCTTTGACGAGTTAACTGCTTATCTGAGCCAAACTGATAGCTTCTTTCAAGGTCTTCAGTTTGAAATTCTGATTCCATCGGCAATTTTAGGCTTGAGTCCACCCATGAAAGTGCTAACTAAGGCTTTTTGAGACCATCCTTGCACCTAGTTCCCAAGTCTTTCAAACTCCTTTTGGTAATCATGCAAGGATTCAGTTTGTCTAATCTTTGATAAGATTTCATCAAAGTCCTTATAGTCGGTAGGACCAAAATGAGCCCATAATTCTTCTACAAAGAGTTCCCATATCAGTGTTGTACCATCATCCATGAGCGTCCTACATAACCATTGCCGCCATATGTTTACTTCTCCTTCAAGGTGATAAGAAGCTAGAGATACCTTATGTATCTCTAAGGTTACTTGGTATTTGAAGAACTACTCCACTCTAGTAAACTATTCAGTGGGATCATTATTAACCATAAATGAAAGTGACAAATTCACAACAGACGCAAACAAAATAAAAAGAAAGCAAAAAAAAGAGACTGGCCCACTAAGTAGCTAATTGCTTACCTGGCAATAGATTAGCTGTAACTTATTTTTAGTTTGTTAGCACAGCTCTATATCATAAAAATGAAAGTTGAGCAAATTCACAACAGAACGCAAACAAAATAAAAAGAAAGCAAAAAAAAAGAGAACTGGCCCACTAAGTAGCTAATTGCTTACCTGGCAATAGATTAGCTTTGTAACCTTATTTTTAGTTTGTTAGCACAGCTTCTATAGGTAGTTACTAAACTTCTTTCCTTTTGGTTATTGCTTTCTGTTTCTTCTTATTCTTGTATATATTAGAACTCACAGATTAATAGAAACAAGATTTCCTATTTCCCTTCAATCTGATCTCGTTTCATGTAAATCAGTAGAATTTCTTTTCCTGCGTTCAATTTTTTTCTAGAAAAGCTTCTTCATTTGCTTCTTAATTATTAACTTATGCTTGAAATAGTTAACATAAATTTTTCCTTTAATCTGCAATGGCGGATCACCTTCCAAAATCCTTCCAATGCCTTTCTTCCTTCACCAAGAGAATCCTGCATTGAATTCTTGTATTCACCGTCTCTTGATGGAATGCAAATTAGCCATTGCCTGGGCCAGGGCAATGCAAATGGCGCTGGCTTCAAAAAACAACTCCTCTTTTATAGATTGGTTCAATCATAATTCGCAGCAAAACAGCGCTGATCACTCAACTTGGGAGAGATGCAAACACTATGGTGTTATCTTGGATTACTAAATCACTTTCAACCTTCCAATTGCTCAGAGTGTTTTGTGGATAGACCATCACTGCTTGATGTTTGGAAATGATTTGCGAGATCGTTTTTCTCAAGGCGACATTATATGAATTTCAGACTTGCAAGAAGAATCTATGGTCAAGCAAGGTGATCTTTCAGTTAACTGAAGGTATTTTACACAGTTAAAGATCTTAATGGGATGAACTGTTTGATTTTAGGCCAATACCCTATTTGTTCATGAGTGAAATAACCTGCAATTGTGGTGCGCAATTTTCAAAACTTTTAAGAGCTATTTATGCAAGCAGATTAATGTAGTCAAGGTTTTTGAGGGACTCAATAGAGAATTTTTCTAACGTCAAAAACTCAGGATCATGTTTAATTGAACCCTTACCTTCAATTAACAAGGTTTTCTCCTTAGTATACAACAAGAAAGGCAGATAGCAAGGGTCTGTGGAGCCCAAAGTCCTTATTAATCGAGTAATTTGAGAAATGATAAGCAAGCCATGGGAAAACAACAAAATCTGAATCTGAGTTTCACAGAGGAACAGGCAGAGGACAATACAATTCCTTCAGAGGAAGAGGTTTCATAGCAATACTAGTGTTAAAGTTTGTTCTTATTGTGGAAAGGAAAGTCACACCATTGAAACTTGTTATAGAAAGCATGGCTTTCCACCAGGATTTAAGTTTAAGAATCCTAATTTTTTCCACTGCAAGTGCCAATGCTGTTTCTGCAGAAAACGTTGAAAAATCAAATAACTTTGGTTTGCAGCCTCTTTTCCTACGCAACACTCTCATGAAGCTATGCTTTTCACCCCTGAGCAACACCAGAAACTCTTATCTTTGATTCAAGATCAATCTATGTCTAATAGCTTGGTAAATCACATCACCACTACAAATGATATTCCAACCAAACAACTCGAACAAATTGCTTCAGAAGGTAATCAAAAGATTGTAGGTAATCATTTTCTCCTTGCTTCTGTGACAGACCGTGGATCTTGGATTTTAAATACAGGTGCCACAGACCATATATCCACTTCTCTTTCATTTTTTACCTCATAGAAGAAACTCAGACCAATTAAAGTGAAATTACCCAACAATACCTATCAGACCAATTAAAGTGAAATTACCCAACAATACCTATGTAATAGCTTGCTATTCAGGCTCAATGCATTTTAGTAATGATTTGTTTCTTGTTGATGTGTTGTATGTGCCAGAATTTCATTTCAATCTTATCTCCATTACCAAACTTATCAAAACTTTACATTGTATGCTACACTTATAAGCCAATTATTGCCTTATACAGGATCAGACCACCTCGAGGATGATTGGTTCAGCTGAAATTAGAGACGCTTTATACATCTTGCAGCAACCAGTTTCAAACACAACCAAGAGTGCTTCAGTCTTCAATTCAACAGTACTCAACAGTACAATCCATTTCAACTTTCTCTCCCAATCATCTGCATTTTAGACTAGGCCATCCGTCTCATTCCATAATCAAGGCTATTTCTAAAGATTTTCCTTTTGTTAATTGTAATAATGATACACATGAACCATGTGATGTTTGGCATTTTTCAAAGCAAAGAAAACTCTCTTTCCCCTTAGTACCACTACTTCAATTGTTATTTTTCAATTGTTACATGTTGATATTTGGGGACCTTTGTCCATTCCATCTATACATGGTCATCGATATTTTCTCACTATCATAGATGATTATTTTCTTCACTATCATAGATGATTACAGTAGGTGGATTTATCCTATGAAAGCTAAGTCAGAAACTAGATCATTACTTCAAGCTTTCATTAATTTAGTTGAGACTCAATTTAATACTAAAGTCAAATCCATTAGAAGTGATAATGGTCCTGAGTTCCTAATGAATGACTTTTATGCTTTTAAAGGTATTTCCCACCAAACTACATGTGTTGAGACTCCCCAGCAAAATGGGATTGTAGAGCGCAAACACCAACATCTCTTAAATGTCACAAGAGCCCTTATGTTTCAATCCAACCTTCCCCAAGCCTTTTGGTCTTATGCTGTCCTTCACTCATTTTTTCTTATTAAAAGAATTCCCAGCCCCTTATTCAAAATAAAAGCCCTTTTCAAAAACTCTATAATACTTCACCAGATTTTAATGAACTCAGAGTTTTTGGCTCTTAATGAATCTCAGAGTTTTTGGCGTCTCTATGCTTCTTGCCTCCACTCCTTCCAATCACAGAATGAAGCTTGAACCGCCCAGGGCTAGGAAATGCGTATTTTGTAGTGTCTTTCGAAACCTGAGTACAAGGGTTTACATTTCTCCTAGATTGGACAACTAAGAATTGTTCTTTCAAAGACATGTTCAGTTCTATTGAAGTGCACTTCCCCTGATTATTTCTCCACCCTCTTACCCCTGTAAAGCATGTATTCCTCTTTGGAATTCCAGGTTCGTCTGACACCATTTTCTTCGAATTATATTCAGCTTACACACACCTTATATCCTTTTTCAGCTACACAGCAGCACTTCACGCCTTCCAATTCCCCATTTCCTACACATTCAGCTACCCCATAAACATATTCACAGTCACCCACTTTGCAATCCCAAAACCCAGCTACCACCTCTCCTGTTACATAACCCCTTCCATTAGCTACACGTCACTCCACTAGAGTTAGAAAAACCCCCCACATACCTGCAAGATTATTATTGCAACTTAGTTTCAGCAGAATTAGCATGCTCAGGTACGAGGTATCCTCTCTCCTCTGTCATTTCCTATACTCACCTTTCCCCCTCTTATTCTCATTATGTTCTTAACATTTCCACTTTTGTTGAACCTAAAACATTTGCTCAAGCAAACAATCATTCTCAATGGAAAGAGGCTATGGCTGGTGAACTTCAAGCCCTTGCCTGCACTAAAACCTGGAAGCTAGTTGATTTACCTGCAGGGAAAATTCCTATTGGCTGCAAGTGGGTATACAAGATAAAGCATAGGTCTGATGGTTCAATAGAGAGGTACAAGGCTAGGCTTGTGGCGAGGCGTGGTGGCCAAAGGTACATCAAGATGGTAGGGTCTTGAAAATTACTTAAACTTTTTTCACCTGTGCAATAAAGATGAGTACTCTTAGATACTTATTGGGGCCTCACTAGCTCTCTATTACCATGGATATTGCCCAATTAGATGTGAATATTATGCCTTGTTGCATGGGATGCGGTAAAGAGGTTGAAGATAGATTGTTATGAGCCGCCCAGCGCTTGACTTCTCTCTAATCCTTAAGTGAGCAGGAGTGTTGCCGTTTTACAAAGTCCTTTTATGGCCAAACAGGCAAGCAGGGCAAATGGTTTTTCAATAGATATTCTGAAGTTCTTCTTTGAATTCTAGGAGCTACTTCACAATTCCTTAACTCATTACTATGGGGCTATGTCATCAAAACAAGTTAGCTTCCTTTACCATCTTTACTTGTATATGGTTGTGATATCTCTCTCTTGACAGGCTGATGATTTTTGAGATGATTTGTCACAAGTCCAGGAACATTGATGTGCCTGTGTTCAAAGATTAAGATCTAGGTCCTTTAAAGTATTTTCTTCAGGGCCGTTGAATGGCACAGTCACAGAGAAGGTATTCGTATGTCAGTGATAATCGCTTTAGAGCTTTTCTCTGCGACACAGGCTATCTTGCAGCTAGCCTGCTCCACTCACATGGATTCTGACCTATCAGAAATTCAAGCTCTCAATTCAGTGGATTCCATTCGAAATTCCAGCTGTTTTTCGACATATTGGTTGGAACTGTTGTAGAGTCAATCGGATTCCCCGCTACGTTTCAGGCTAGTCTCCTTTCCCACACACACACCCCGCAGCTTTCTTCACACTCTCTCCGTTCCCGTTTGCCGTTTTTTTTTTTTCTTTTGGAATGCATCTCTATCTTGTTTCTGTTTCTCAACCCACACCCAGGCTCCGAATATACATTCTCAGTCAACCATAAGTCAATTTTATCCAAGCCTACCTACAGTTTCATTACAAGCACTTCCATAGAATACTGAGGTACATCAAATCAGCCCCAGGCAAAGGCCTTTTCTTCGCTGCTTCTTCTTCTTCTTGCACTCTTAAAGCCTTCAGTGATTCGGATTGGGCCGGTTGTGTTGATACTAGAAGATCCATCCCTGGCTTTAGTGTTTATCTTGGCAATTCCTTAATCAGTTGGAAATCTAAGAAACAGCAAACTGTCTCTAGATCATCCTCCGAGGCTGAGTACAGAGCCCTTGCAGCAGTCACTTCTGAGGTCCAATGGTTAAAATACATGTTGACTGAGCTTTCTTTCCCACACCCTTAGCCTGTTAGCATTTACTGTGATAATCAATCAGCTATACACATTGCTACCAACCCTACATTCCATGAGAGAACCAAGCATATTGAGCTTGATTGCCATATTGTCAGGGAAAAAGTTCAATTTTTCGTTCATCACGCTCTCCCATCTCCTCCCTCAGCCCAACTAGCTGATACATTTTCACCAAAGCCCATTCCTCCCCATCTTGCGCACTTTGTTCAAGCTGGAATGGTGAATATCATCCATCCTTGCGAGGGTTATTCATAATGAAAGTGACAAAATTCAAGCAGTACGCAAACAAAATGAAAAGAAAGCAAAAAAAAGAGACTGGCCCACTAAGTAGCTAATTGGCTCTGGCAATTTTTAGTTTGTTAGCACAGCTCTATAGGTAGTTACAACTTCTTCCTTTGTTATTGCTTTTCTGTTATCTTCTTATTCTTGTATATATTCAGAACTCACAGATTAATAGAAACAAGATTTCCTTTTCCTTCAATCTGATCTCGTTTCAATCATCTCCTTAGAATTTAAGAAACTCAAGCTCAGATAATTTGGATGAAAATAATGGTTGTCCACCTTTAGTTAGATCCCTCTCTTGTGTTATAAGGAAATTTGATAGTAATGCTTTTATTTGCCTTGTTAATAGTTTTCTCCAATTAGTGTAGGTTGTCATTCATACCTTGCTCCAATTTGCTGAAGTTGTCTTAGAGGGTTCCCATAGTTGACTCTAGGTTTTCGATTCTTTCCTTGTTGGTTGCCATCACGGCTCTGATATCAAATGATAGGTCCCAACTAAATGAAACAAAGGACAAAGAAAATAAATTCTGCCTAGGGTGAGAATTAAACCACAGTGTTTGAGTTTGAATTTAGCTTGCCTTTTCATTATTTTCTTGAACATATAAATACATAAAAAAAGATAATCATGTCACAAAGATATTGCTAAACTGATAGCTAATTGCAAGGGAATAGCCAAAATTATTGAAATAAGAAAGTAAGAATTTAAACAAATCACATTTTCTAGTCCTATTTTCAAGCAAGCTATTAAACAAATCTAGATTTAATCTCTTTTAGTCTCTTTATGTTTGTCAAAAAATGCCTCAATGTATCTCTTGCATCTTGAAGTTTTTTGTTATCATATGACATCCACTCGCACTCCACTATATCCTCATCTTCTTCCTCATCAAATTCCTTATCTTCATCCTTATCTCTCTCCCTAACATGAGATGTTGTTGCAGCTTCATTCAACCCCCGAAAAAAATGCATTTACTGACTCAACACCAACATTAACAAAAGAGCTCTTTTTCTTCTCCCACCCTATTAATTGTTCTACTTCGACTACTTGCCTTAGGAAATTTATAATTTATTGCAAACCCAGTAGGCCCATATGAAAAATGAATGCCCAACACAACTCACTAAAGTTAATATGCTCAATAGTATCAAATTGGCAATTTTCATCTAATAAACTACTACTTGAAACACCTTACGCTTTTCCCTTTTTAATATATCCATGACTAGTAGTTAGGTCACATACATTATCAGTAACATCCTTACGTGCAGTTACATTTTTATACCTAATGATTGTATGTTCAATATATACATCTACCATTTTATCTTTTTCTTAAAAAGTCCACTAACATTTTGCTAGTCCCTTATATAAAAAAAGTGAGCTCATATGCTAGAGGTCTTCCTTGTTGTCTAAAGTGCTTTTTTTTTCTATCATTTTATCTCCCATTACAACTTGCATGCATGTATGAAAGACTTCAATAAAGAAAATTATACTCAATTCCTATTTATCCCTCCAATATATACACAATGACTACCTATTACCATAATTCACTTCAACTTAACACTCATACCCATTGTATTTAAAAAAGAAAGATGAAAACACATAAAAGCACAAGTAATATTAGAAATACTCGTTCTTATCATTAAGCAAACTAAGCATAATAAAAATATAATCAAGACACGCATGCCACGTCAAATAAGGTTTTAACATAGTCAAAGGAAGACATGCCTGTTGTCCATATCATATAAAGGCTCCATTATACTTTGGTCATAAACAAGCATTCACTTATCCGATCAAAATCAATTGTGCTTTCAAGCACTTCATGATGTATCCTTAAACAAAAAATTAAAAAAAAAAATAGAGTTTTGCAATTTGGAATGAAGGGACCAATCCCAATTAGGACTTAGCTGGTTCGTTTTAGATTTGCAATTAATGAGAGAGAATTTTGAAAATTCATCAATAATTTCACCTTAGATGTAGTGGCAAGCCTTTTTAATCCAATTCGACTGCTATAGATAATATGAGACCCATATCATATGAAGTCTACAATCTAGTAAGCAAAGTCAGCAATAGACACTTGATTGTATCTTTTAATATGTTTTGACACTCAATTGAAATTATTTTCCGGTCAAGCAATCAAATTGTAATAATTAAAAAGTTCAAGCACTTCATTTATCATTATCCCAGCCCATACATAAGTATGGTCTCTACCCTTAACTTTCTTTTTTCTCCAATTTCCATTGCAACATCAATCATTTCACCACCATCAATTATCTTTTTTCAATTATCCTTTTTCAAAATTCAGATTTATGTTTGGCTTTCATAATTTAAGCCCCTCTTGTTTCTATTTCCATCCACCAATTAAATAACATAATAAGCATAAAAAAGAGAGATATATATATTTTTTGTTGGCGGATGAGAAGAAGAGGGAGGGAGGTAGAGATAACGAGAGTGGGTTTAAGGATTGAACCTAATAAATGGAGAAGGATTGAACCAAAGGAATGGAGAGAGTGGGTTGTGCATCGATGTACAAGAAGGATTCGACTCGTGTGAAATGGGTAAACATGGGAGAAAGAGGGGCAAATAACAAATAAAAGGGAAAGGGAAAAAATCATTTTTATAGAAAGTAATTTTGCTTTTAACTAAATTTTGACGGAAAACTAACTATTTTTTTGACATAACGACTGAATTATTACACAAAGGCAAATCTCGGGGATGTTCTAAATATTTATATAAACAGTAAAGACTATTTAGACAAAATAATTATGTTTTCTATTTGTAATTCAATGAATTTAACCATATTTGAAAAGGCTCAAATATAAATAGTCTTTTTTAAGTAAATTATATACAAAGTTACAACATTATTTCATTGAGTTGGGATTTTTTCTATTTTAAACGAAATTATTTCTTCCAATATGATTTTTGTATATTGATAGAATTAAAAATAATATCATTATGCAAAAATTTTCTCCATCCATAATATTCAACAGTTAACCACTTATTAGACAAATTTCAGTTTATATATTTATTAATTTTTGATATTTAGTAAAATTTAATAATAACATTAATATTTTAAAAAAGTTATACTTTTTTATTAATATGTAATACGTTTCAGTTTCACTTTGAGTTTCTTTTTTCAACAATTAATGAAATTAAAGATATAATTAATATTATTTTGAAGCAATAAATAAAATAAAATATCATTAATATATACCATTAATATTTTGAAATTTTTATTTTAAAGGAAATTATTTTTACTTATATCGACATAAATTTATATATTTTTATCTATTTTGATTTATTATTTTGTTATTTTTATAATTTATTTTTTTTAATTTAAATATTGACGAAACTAGAATTACTATCATTAATGATATTAATAATAATTTTTTAACTTTTAATAATTAATGAAATAATAATATCTTTAATATTCGTAATAAAACGTTTCAGTTGCTTTTTTAATAAGTAATGGAATTAATAATACCATTAATATTATTTTAAAGTAATAAACAAAAATAATGATTCTACTAACATTTTCGATTTCTTTTTTCTAATAAATATTTTTATTAATATTTTTCAAATAATAATAAAAAATTACACATCCATACAAATGCATAGGAACGTGACAAGTCAATGATTTTATATTATTTGTAAGAGAACTGCATTAACACCTTGTTTGTAATGTATCTTGTATTAGGATTCAATTCAAGGATGTAAAGATTTGGAAATCCAAAATAAATATGGGTTAAATTCTATTTGGTTTTATTGTATTTGGATCCAGGAGAGAATAGCGTATTTTGAAAATAAAATTAAATAAGATTACATAAATTAATTAGTATATATAGTAAGATTATATAACGGTTGAATACAATTTTAGTCTTGAATTTTGTAGGTGTTTTATCGTGCACTTAATTTGTAAATTTTGATAATATTACATACCTTTCGACACTAATATCAATAATTTTAATGATGTTTACATTTTATTTGTAAAATATCGGCTTGATATGTAGTTAGCATAACTTTTAAAACAACAATTTTTATAAATTTCAACTTTTTAATAAGTGTTTAATTGATCTAATTTTGCAAGTTGAAGTGTTTTATAAAATAAATTTGAAAATTAAAGTGTTTAATAAGTATAGTTTTATATAGGCATGGCCGATTCAATGAACCGCCGTTTCCGGTTCATTGAACCGCTGGTTCGAGATGTTTAAAATTTTGAAACGGAACCGACCCTTGAACCTCCGATTTCGGTCCGGTTTCGGTTCCGGCACGATTCTAATGAACCGACGGTTCGAATTACGGTTCCGATTCGGTTCCGGTATTACATAAATTTTTAAAAAAATAATAAAAATAATTTTAAAATATTTAGATTTTATTAACTAAATAAATTATTATAAAATTTTAAAAGAAAAACTTCTATTAACTTATAAATATTATTACATTAAATTTACAAATTTTACTAACTCATTAATATAGAAAATTATAGTTTTTTTATTTTGGGCTTAAATTAAACTAAAATTGAAAATTTTTAATTTAATTGTCTACGTATCCTCTTGGGAATTAGAAGAAATTAAAGCCCACATAGTTCTTTTTTTTTATTACAATGGAAAATAACCTCCCAATTATTACAATTAATTTTAGTCATCGATGCTACTAGTCCCCATTGATGAGCCGAAATCATCATCATCGCTTGAATTTTGTTGGTCTTGAGTTCTCAATGCCGTTCTAGTTCAATTGTCAACACATTCTTGCATTTCCACATTATTTGGTGATAATCTTGACCGTGTTAGCCATAAAATTTATCCACCTGCACTAAAAGCTTATTCCACTGAAACAGTAGAAATTAGACAAGTAAAAATATCTTTTGCAATTGAAGCTAAGACTGGAAAGCGATTTGCATGCTTTTTCCACTAACCCAAAATGTCAAATTTTGTTAGGTCTTCATCCGCATCATCACTTCATCCGCATCATCACCTAAAAACTCAATCTGTGCTAATATATGTCTCAATTTCTGTGTATGAATGTGGACATTCCCTTGATTTTTTTGAAACATTTTACATGAAAGTAAATTGTGTAGAATGAAATTTAGTGGATTTGTGTAGTTCGTGAATGTGATACTTGAGGAAGGGGAACTACTAATTTAGAATACTGATCATACAATTGACGGACATACCTTAAAATATTATTAGTAAGAGAAAAATAATCTTCTTCAATATTAAAATATCCATAATAAAGACGAAAAAATTCTTGTAATGCAACTAACTTAAATCTAAGACAAAGAAAAAATGAAATGAAACTAAATTAAATCCGGATTTCAGTATAATATTTTACATCTAGTTTTCTCATGAATAACATTCTTTGTAAATTATCATCACTTTTCACTTTTCAATTATGCGGCCACTACTTTATGGACCAAACCCAATGAAATGGGGAATAAATGGGAAAGTTTAGGATAATAACACCACTAAAAATTCTTTGTACAATTTTTCCAAAAACTTGGCAAAATATCTAATATTTTTTTTACAATTAGTCCAATTGTTGGATAAATTGAAAATGTGATTGCATGCAAATTGCATAAATGAAGAAAGAATATCTTTTTAATTCATAAGATCATTTAACATTTTCACAAGTTGAATTCACCTTATAGGAATATCAATGTTGAAATTTTTTATATTTTTTCTTCATAGAGTGACAAAAATAAAATTCTTTTTTCACATATCGCATGTTGTCCATTAAATGATTTTAAAGCATTTTTTACTTGGACGGTAAAAATACATTTAATGTTGTTAATGCATCTTGAAAACATGTAATTTTAAAACTATGACATGCACATTATATTGTTTGAAAAAATGTCCACCAAATTATAGGTTGACAAGAGTTTTTAAATTCATTTATTGATGCCATATATTGCACTAGCATTATTCAAAACAATTTTGTAAAATTTTTTTATTCAAACCATAATTGTCTTCTTAAATAATATTTACATGGTAAATATTATGGGCGGTTTGTGAGAGTCATCAAAACTCTAAGTGCAATTAATTTCCTTTTTTTTTGGAATTTTCCATTAATTATCATAATGGGAAGTAACACCCATATAAGAATGAGTTTGCCAAGCATAAGAATGAGTTTGCCAAGCATCACACCAAATATCACAACAAATAGCAATTTTACCATTAAAATTTGCAAATACATTTTTTTAAATTTCTTTTTCTTTCAAATAAATAGATAAGATAATCCTTTTAAGTGTATTCCTAGGTATCTTTTTTGCTAAAGGATTTAATGCTTTTTTACAATAATTATTAAATCTAATTTTTTCACCAAATTAAAAAGATAATCGTTCCATACAAACCATTTTAGTCATTTCAATTTCATTAGTTTCATCACTATATTTTAAATAGAGGAGTGTTAGGATCACCATATCTTGATGACGATAATTGAGTTTGAGTTACATCCACTCCTACCTCACTTGCATGATGTGATTTTAAATGCATATTGAGAGTGCCATAGCCTCCTCTAATCAAAAGAATGCATATTCTTTTTACAATAATCACATCGAACCGCATTGATTTCTCCGTTATCTTGAACAATTTTTGCAAAGTGGTTCTTGAAAATATATGATTTTGGTGGTTTACCTATTGAAATATTAGGAGATGTTGCTTCTTCTTGTAGTGGATGACGACGAATATAACGTTCTTCAACTAGAGTTTGATATTGAACTTCATCATTAAATTGTGGTGAAAAATCAATTAATAGATCGTTTGAATCAATTTCTTCCACGCTTTGAGCAACTCGCATTCCCTTGGAGTTTTGTGAATTGTGTGCCATGTTTTTAAATGGAACTATGGAAAAAAATGAATAAATGGAATATGAAATTAATGGAATGAGTTGGAAATTATTATTTTGAAATACTAAGAAAATTATTAAAAAAATCAAATGAAGTAAATTTATGAATGGAAAAATTGAGATTAGAAAGAATTAGAATTGGATGTATGAAAATAAAAAATAAACAAAAGATAATTTCAATATTAAGAAAAATAAAGCAATAGAAAAAATAATGAACTATGTAATTTTGAGAGAATTTTGATCGAGAATAAAAGGAGAGTTATGACATAATTGGTTGTGAAAAAAATCATCAACTCATCATATTTATACATATTTTTCACTTTTTAGTTTTCCAAATTGTCTCTTATAACAGAAAAATAACAACTACATTTTTGGATAATTTAGTAAATTATAATAAATAAATAAATAATTGATTATTAGTAAATTATAATAAATAAATAAATAATTGATTAAAAATGAATAAAATTTATTTACCAAAAATAAAAAAATTAAAAGTCGTCTCAAGTTCTCAACTAGCCGTTTGTACCCTTTTTTTTGTACACATAAAATTATTATTTTTTTTTACAAATCAACTATTCATGTACATTTTTTATACAAATTAAATCAAATCATATGTACTTTTTTTCACTATTTTTTATAAATTATGTACCATTGTGTAGTTCTCTTCACCATAAATCAAATCAACTGCAATCAAATCAAGTGATATAAATTTTTTTATAAAAAATTTTAAGCTACAAATGATTTTGTTTGTGCATCCTGTTTGAACCGGACCGGAACCGCCGGTTCCAAGCTGATTCAGGTTCTTTTTTTAACATTCACATGAATCTTAACCGGCCCTTGGACTGTCGATTTCTGTTCAAAATTTTGGACCATCGATTTCGGTTCAAAATTTTGAACCGCCGGTTCCAGTTTATCTACAGTACAGTTTGATTCAGTTCGATATAGATTAAAACTGAACTGGTGGTTATATTTAATTTTATAAGTTAAAGTGTTTAATAGATAAAAATAAAACTTAAAGATATGAGAAGGTTAAAGTCATAACGCTGATCGATGAATTTATGTTAGTTGCTTTTTGGTTCGGGGGCTTGGCTTAGCATTGACAATACCAAAAAAAACAAATATTTAAATTAAAATTGTTTTAACAATTTTTTAATACTTATTAAATGAAATGAGAGATTTGAAGTAGAGGTGGGTAACACGTGGAGCCGATTCTAAGAGAGCAGAAGTGGGTTGCGTGTGTGCCGTCACGTTGGCTCTTCGGTTAGTTAGTTGGACTGCTCTAAGACTTCTCCGCTCCTTTTCTTGATTATAAATTATAACATCGGCAACCTCATGTTTTTCTTTTTTCAAAATTGATATATTATTGTAATAACAACAACTGTTATTGAAAATAATTAATTATGAAAAACCTCCAACCTTTGGACATAGTTTTAATTCTGACCCTTTTATATCTAAAATCACAATTAACTCCCTAAGTTGCCCATTTTTTTTTACGCAAATTATTTAAATTCAAATCAATCTGAATAACATTATAGATAATATATAATAATAATACTTTCATTCCATAATACTTGTTACATTTGTTGTTTCAATAAAGAATAATTTTTTTTTTACATATTTACCATTTGTATATGACAATTAATTATTACTCTAATTTAATTTTTCTTAGAGAATTAGTATGAAATTAAAAATAATATAGTCAATTTACTCAAATAATTTATTGTAACTTAGACAAATTTAATTGGATTTTTAAGAGATATGAAATTCCAAATGTGACATTCCAAATGTGACAAGTATTATGAAACATAGTTTAAATTATAATAAATTATTCAGTAAAATGACTATATTATCCTTAATTTAATATTAATTCTTTAAAAAAATTAAATTAGAATAATAATTATTAATCTTAAATAAAGAGTAAATATCGAAAATATATTTATTACTTCTTTAAACCATAAATGTAATAAGTATTATAGAATGGATATAATAATATTTTTATCGTTTTGATAACTCTTATTAATTAAATTCACCGAATCTAGGTAGTATGAAATGATCGAACTAAAGAGGAAAAATATTTTTGACGTGATCAAATTTCAAGAATTCTTCTCACCAGGAATTCGCAATTAAAAAATACCAATGAAGTTCTAACTCTCCGGTCTTATCTTTAAGCTTTTTTTTTCCAATATTTCTTCACCAATATTTTTGCTGTCTTTTAATCTAGCTTAATTTAGATCTTAATTTGCATGTGTAGATCTTCGATTAGTAGAGCATGGTAGTGCGGCATATTTCTCCATTGATGCTATTGACGCATAGCAGCAGAAACGCATCTGTATTCGTCATATGCTGCAAATTATTTAAAAAAAATCCAGTTATAGAATATCTGGATAAGTTATTATTTTGACATCAAAATCAATTAAAACACTAGTTACTGCTATGAAGATTTATATCTTTTATCAGATTAACTCCAAACAAAAAATATAATATTATATTTTTTAGTTTTAGTTTCACTCAATTACTAATAGAAAAGTTCTAGGTATAGTCTATAAGCTTATTTAAAATTCTTAATATTATTATTAATGAATTATATTTAAACAAAAAAAAAAGAAAAAAAAGAAAACATAGTTAATATGGTTTGGTCATAATTTTTTTACTTAATTTTTTCATAATAAAATACTTTTATTTACATTAAATATTAATGATCTATATTTGAAAGTTACTGAATGATGTTTTTTTTTTTTTTCAAAATTTGATTAATGGTAATTATAGTGCATTTTTTTTATATAGTGATAGAATAGAAAATTATAAAGACTACCTTCTTCTGAAAGGGAATACTGGAAAGATCATAAATGCAATGTAACACAATCAAGTTAAATATATAAACTAATCCATGTAACTCACAAAAATTTTTTTTGACACTTTCAACTTTTAGTTTAACTAATTAAACACTTCAATTTATATTTACTTCAATGTCTGTCTAATAAATATTTCAACTTGTAAAATTAGAGAGATTAAATATTTGTAAAATATAAAATTTATTATTCTAAAAGATATATTAACTATATATTAAATTAATATTTTGCATATACAAATGAAAACCGTTGTTAGCATGGAGGAGAAATGACAAAAATAAGTATTTGTGTGAGAGAGGTGGGTTATTTTTTTATTTATAAGTAAATTTTAATTCATCAAGAGAAAAAACAAATAATAAAATGAAATATTAATAAATAACATCACATAAAAAGGGATAATAGAGTTAATAGAGGCTCGGATCGGTCGGTGGTTGATATCAAATGATTTTAACTAATTTTAGTTTAAAAATTAAAAATCAAACTAGTTTATTAACAATTGACTTTAATCTAATTTAAAATCAAATACTATCGAGCCAATTTCAGTCTTCCAACATGGTTTCAGTTTCGAATTGGACTGAGTGTGGGAT
Source organism: Jatropha curcas (assembly GCF_014843425.1). The sequence continues at coordinate 81,300 of NW_023590785.1, forward strand.
GAGTGCGTAATTGCAACATTAAATTTAAATAGGGCGTTGACTGAAATTATCACAAAAAGTTGGGTCTTTCGTATAATTTACAGAAAATAAAAAGAAAAACTTATTACAGCAGAGAGGCCCGCCAGAAATGGAAACATCCGCCCAAACCAAACTCATCGTCTGGCAACGCCATGCCAGCGTTTCACAGATTATTATTATTATTATTATTATTAATTTTTCCACAAAAAAAAAAAGAAAGAAAATAAAACAAATTCCAATGGACGGACAGACAGACAGAGATGAATTTTTTTTTTTTTTTTTTTTACAAAATAGAGAATCAGCGTCTTGGTATAATCCGCCTTCTCTCGGATTTTGCTTCATATTTATTCATTTATTCGTTTTTTCTTTCGTTTTTTGGTCGAGTAGAGAGTCTCTGCTGCTTCTTTGATCCTCAAACCCCTATCTCTCTCAATCTTTCTCTGTTTATCTTTTCACAGCTTATCTCTCTCGGATTATTGTTTGTTTTGGCATGAACTCGTTTGGGTTGTCAAGTATACGTTGAAGCATAACTAAATATTTTTTGAGAGAGATCACAGAAAGAGGTGTCCTGCTTTGGATTATCAACAATGAATTCTAATTTGGCTTCTTCTCCTTCGTCTCGAGGGGTGGCCAAGGATAAACCCAAGAGACTCTATCAAGTCTGGAAAGGAAGCAATGTAAGTCTTTCTTTCTCTCGTTTCTTGGCCCTTTTTGTTTCTGTAATGGAACTGTTTGAACTTTTTTTTATCATGGATCAAACTGGATATTTTTGTTTTTCGTTTTGTTTTTAAAAGATATTTTATTGGGTATTTATTTTTCTTCTTTAATACAATTTTCCTGATGATGGGCGTTTGTTTTTCCTTGAATTAAACTTTTAGTTAGATATCTTTGTTCTTACCCTCTTCAGATACACTCTGGACTCATGGATTGCTATATCAATTAAGACCAATTGAAAACCGGAACTGAAATTGATATTAGACTTATTGCTGTGTGGGTTACATTATGTACTGACCAATTTTCATCTTTCTTGCAGTCTGATTAGTGACAACTGACAAGAATAGTGTTTATTTACACCCATGTCAAACGTTCTTCAAACTAGCATTCATCTTATTTTGTTGACAAATGCTGACTCTTTCTAGAGGCAATATACATATATGAAATTTGATATTTAGACTTATGGCTGTTGTGGGTTTACATTATTTATCCGGACGAAGTGTATATCTTTTTGTCAGTCTGCGTTAGGGACATACTGACAAGAATATGTTTATTTATCAAACGTTCTTCCAAGACTAGGCAATATCATTTATTTTGTTGACATAATGCTGTGCTTTAGAGCAATTATACATATAATATACTAGTATATATACTTATATTTATATATATATATATCTTTCCTTAGTCTAGGTGTGACTAAGTATATTTTTCTTTGTTTTGGGGCTGTTAAGGTTATGAGTTCAAAAACCCAGTTGAAGCCCTAATTAACCAAAATAAAAAAGGAAAAAAAAATATGAAGTGAGATAAGACAATTGTATTAAAATTATTCTAATCATTGGCCAATATTACTTGTGGATCAAACAAAAAAACTTTATAATGTAAAATTATCTAAAATTTCAGATGGCTGCAGGCAATATATATATATATCTTCCATTAGTCTAGTACATTATATTTTCTGTTGTCTTCTGGGGCTTGTAAGGTTATGAGTTCAAAACCCAGTTGAAGCCTAATTAACCAAAATAAAAAAGGAAAAAAAAATATTAAAGCTGAGATAAACAATTGTATAAAATTATTCATATCATGAATATACTTGTGGATCAAACAAAACTATTATAATGTAAAATATTAAAATTTCAGATGGCTGCAGCAATATTGATTTTAAACCGTGCAAGTTCCCTTATCATGTCTACATTTTTTCTGTGATCCCTCACACACAGTTATAATTTAAATTCAAAATTTTGCTAATATCAAGTGGGCAATGTAATTTTCAGTGTAATTGCAGTTTCTTATTCTGATGTATTTTACGGGAAACTATCTAGCTATTAGTTCTTCAATTTTAATTGTCCTTAATATTTATATCATTTATTGCTGAGCTGAAAATACAATAGTTAGTTAACATTACTAGCCTTAGAGGTTGCTTGCTCTTCAGGAATTCTGCAGTTTGTCATTTGTTTGGTTTTATGATCTAGCTGACATACATCTGGATGTAGATGATATTGTATTCTTGACAATTCCTTGGTAGTTTGAAATCCTTTCACTGAGAAGCTTAATGTTTATTTTTTTGGTTTTGCCAGAGATTTTTTTGTGGTGGGAGATTGATATTTGGTCCTGATGTGGCATCTATGTTTCTATCTACACTTCTTATTGCTGGTCCTGCAATTGCATTTTGTATAAAAACCTACTTGAAGATCGTGGACAAAGATACCAAACATCCTGATCATTGGTATCCTGTGTTAATTGTGGGATCCATCCTCACTATATTAGTAAGTATTACATTTTAGTCTGGCCTTGCACAGCAGTATCAATTGGCAAGATTATATCTTGTGAAAGATAAAAGGATGCACAGCAATTGATTGAAATGTTTCCTAAGAGGCCATTTCTAATCTAAACGATCTCTATATGTACATGCTACAGATTTGACATGAAACATTCCTAAAGCCATGCAAAATTTTTAAAGCATTCAAATGGGTTGTTTGAGATGTATTATCACAATGTGTAAGATCAAATAATGGACCTTTTTTCAGAATAGTCATGGCATGACCAAGGTGTGGGAATTCAGAAATGAAAAGATATGATGTGCATGTGATGATTTCACTTTGTAGCACTAAACCTATTATGATTAATTAGCAAGATTAGGATTAGGTTCAAATGTGACATGTTTTAACTGCTCATTGTACTTTTGAACTTATATCATATTATGAAAATCAATCTGAATCTGCTCAGCATTAACCTGAATTGGTGTTGATTACTAATTGGATTCTTCTTTATTTATTTATATATCTTAGGGTTACATTTATAGGAAGCCTCAATGATGCTAAAATCTTTTTAACCACTTTGCTCCAGGTGACCCTTTTCTACCTTTTGTCCGCCCCACTATTATAAATTAGATATGCTCCATATCCATATTATGTAATGCATCTGCAAATGAAATCTGGCAAACCATCTCAATTACTCCCCTAAAACATATAGTCAAAGGGTTTCCTTTTCGACCTTTCTGTGAATGGATTCAGTACTTATTTGGTCATGTTTGTGTTTCCACACGTTTATCTTAGTAATTTTATGTGTACTATGCTCATTTTGTGGACATTTTCTTCATACCTTAAACATTCATTGACATGCATTGTAGCTGGCTGTTATTCTGAAAACTAGAGGTGAATTATTTCGTGTTCATTTGTATTGCGTGTTCCTTTTCTTCGTACCTTAATTGCTAGTTATATAAGAATTTATTGCTCGGAAAATTTCATTTGCTTTTAATAGATGCTTATTCTTGTATATTGAATTGCTTTGATGCTAAACTCAATTTTCCCCACAGGATTTATCGTTTCTCTTCCTGACCTCCAGTAGAGATCCTGGAATAGTCTGTAGAAATTCACGACCTCCTGAATCAGATGAAGCATTGGATATGGCTACGCCTTCTATGGAATGGGTCAATGGCAGAACTCCCCATTTAAAACTACCTCAGACAAAAGATGTTATGGTAAATGGCCATACAGTGAAAGTTAAGTATTGTGATACTTGTTTGCTTTATCGTCCTCCTCGTGCTTCCCATTGTTCAATTTGCAACAACTGTGTTCAGAGATTTGATCATCACTGCCCATGGGTTGGTCAGTGCATTGGAATAGTAAGTTCACTTCATTTATTTATCATTGCAAATTTATCTTTCTAAGGGAAGAAAATTTATGGATTAGACATTATTGCTTTAGTAGGCCAACTGCCAAACTTTGTTGCTTTACTCTTCACATCCTTTAAATGCAAATGGATACTTGGTCATGATGTTCCTGATGCAAGAAGGAAAAATAAGAAAGAAAAATACTTTGCTGGATGCCAACTTATTAGACTCCTGTTTTCAAGTTTGAGCACCATAGCTGCCAACAGAAAAACTGGAGCAAGATGTAGTTAATGTTAAATAATTTCCTGATTTTTTTCTATTTGGATCTATTCACTGTATATGTTATGAGCATCTATCTTAAAGTGCATCAATGGAAGTAAATTTACTTTAGTACTTCACATATTGTTGATATGGAACATTGGACCTCTTTTTCATTCCTAATTCTATTGAATTTTTTACTCCATTATTTCTCTAAATTTAAGCTGTATCCTGACCATGGATAAGATTTTGATGTCAAAATTTGGATGCATTTCCAGTCTTATTACATTCCATTTGCAATCTTAATAAGGTTTGTGCTTTGGAGGGTCGGTGATTTATATTTTATTTGAAATTTTGAATTGATATTGTACCTTTTCATTTTGTTTCAGTATTTACAGAACTTTTGTCATTGGTTTGGGACTAATTAAGAAAAAAAATGTTCTTTTTCAAGATGAGATTTCGGCATTTGATCTGATGGAATGGCATGATTTATTGCTGATATTCATTTGTGCATGTCATCATTGTTGTAGCAAAATATGGTCTCACAATGTATCCTTTCTTTTCTTAAGTTTTGGTCATCCAACTGTTACTTGAGTATCCACCAAGTAAGTGATTTAGATGTAAAATTAAATTTGAGGTAGCATGAAATTAAGGCACAATTGAAAGTCAACAAATTTCTTATTTTCATATATTCATAAAATAAGGTAAATGGTGTAGATTACTTGGTAAGACATGGACCAAAACTTATATCAATTCATAGTGATCATGCTGTGAATGAGTGAAATGACTTTCATCAATTTTTACCACAACTTAGGCTAACATTATCCCACATTTTTACATTTTTGTCTGGAACTAACAATATTCTGTATCTTGATGTGGCTTGCAGCGTAACTATCGGTTCTTCTTCATGTTTATATCAACAGCAACTATCTTGTGTGTATATGTCTTTGTATTTTCTTGGGTTCACCTCCTGAGTAGAAAGCAACATGTTTTGAAAGCCATATCGCAAGATATCCTTTCTGATTTTCTCATAGTCTACTGCTTCATAGTTGTCTGGTTTGTCGGCGGACTTACAATTTTTCACTCCTATCTGATTTGCACAAACCAGGTGAGATTCTTAAGAGCTCCTAAATGGTAGCAAAGGCTTTTATTTTTCCCCTTTGGCCAACTGGTGAATTGTGTATTACTGATGTGTCAAATCCATGGAGTTATCTCATTAGGTGTATCATATTCATGACTCGAAAGATTATAGAAGCTGGATTCATTTCAATATTTCATTTTGTAAACTAAAATCATGTATAACAAAAGAAAAACAATATTACTGATAGATATGCACTGAAGTTCTGTTTCTACTATTAATGATTTATGCGTGTACATTTGTTCATGTGCGTTTGCGTGCATCTATAACCACATTATGTGTAGACGTGCTTGTATATGACGTTGCTTTAATGTACAACTTGTTTCTTTATCCAATAAATGGTTCATCTGTGGAACTGATATGGACATAAACAACTTTGACCTTATGTTTTCTTTTTCTCTCTTTGTGAATTCATCTTAATTATTTTCAGAATTATAAAGGTGATCCTGAAGAAACATATTTTCCTCATTTCATGTTATTTTTGGGAAATAATGTGGAAATATCATGTAATCTGCTAGTACTACCTCATTTTAGGTTGTATAATAACTTATGATTGTCTTAAGTGAGGTGAACAAGTGTTGATATGGTTATAACCCTGGTTAGGTAAGATGATGGATTAGAGTCTGATTGCCTTGTCCCAAATTGATACACAGTTATACACAAAACTGCTAAGCCTTAATTCCAAACTAATTGGGGTCAACTATATGAATCATTTGTTTCAATTCTGCTCTGTTTATAGCCAAAGTCCGCACTGATTTCCGCAAATAGCAGATTTTTTGAAACAACTTTCTTCGATGTTGTTCTAGGTCTAGCACTTTCCTGTTCAGCACGTCCTGCCATCAATATTGGACACTTATGAACTGAGCACATGCGTGTCTACATAAGACATGACTAAAACATCTAAGACATCCTTTTTCATTTTATTCTCAACTTGTGCTACTCATACATTTTGTTGAATGTTGTCCTTTCTAATAATGTCCAATCTTGTGTGACTACACATCCATCTTAACATTGGAAAAATTCTCTTATGGGATATCCTTGGAATAGATAACCCTAACTTAATATTTAGACTTGAGTAATAGTTCATGATTCTCTTTTGTCAATTATAGGACTAAGTTTCTTGATTGCTAATGGTTATCCATGCACATATTTTGGATTTCCTTTTCCTACATTGGAAGCCCTAAGTTTCACATCTAAAAGGGGGACTATTGAAATCATCAGGGCTCAAAAGTGAACTCTTGATTGATACTAGTTGTTATTTTATACGATACACAAATAACCTCAATTGTCCAGCCCCATTCCATACAAATTTTGAGCCCTATAGTCTACTTAATCATTACATATTATTGTCCAAACTAGGTTTTTTATGCGTGATGTTTTGCTTTTGCTTGGATCTTGACAGCCATATACTTTTGTCTCGAGTTTTTTTTTTTTTTTTTTTTTTTCGCACGATCTGCCATTTCGAATATCTCTGGGACACTTTATTGAACTCTGTAAGCACATGCGTGTTACTTCATAAGGGGATCATGACGTGCAATACATTCTAAGACATCCTTTATTCCATTTTAATTCTCAACTTGTCGCTATCATCTACATCCTTGCATTGGAATGGTTAGTCCTTTCGTGAATAATGTTCCTAATCTTGTGTGTGACTACAACATTCCTATCTTAACATAGTTGGAAAAATTCTCTTTTAGTGTGGTATTTATCCTTAGGAATAGATTAATCCTAATCTAATATTTATGGTCACTGCAATAATAGTTCATGATTCTCTTTTGTCAAATCGTATGGACTTAAGTTCTTGATTGCTTGAATGGTTTAATTCCGATTGCACATTACTATTTTGGATTTCACCTTTTCCTACATTGGAAGCTCCTAAGGTTTTCACAATATCTAAACAATAGGCTGGACTATTTGAAATCCTCATTTCGCAGTGCTGCTCAAAAGTGAAACTCCTTTGATTGCATAACTAGTATGCTTCATGATTTATTATCTATTATCCACATATATAAACATCACACTATTGTCCTAGATGCCCACAGTGTTCCATGAGCCAAATTTTGAGCCTTCTAAGTCTACAGTTAATCAGATACAAGATATTATCTGTGTTCCAAAATAGTTTTTTATGCGCTTGATGTTAATTGATTTTTGCAGTTGGATTCCTCACTTTAGACAGCAGGTTAACTTTGTATAGATCCGAGTTTTTTTTTTTTTTTTTTGTTTTGGGGGACGAGGGGCGACCGGACTGTCCATTAGGTTATCCCATTTGTTTGTCTTATACTTTGGGCAAGGGGGGGGGGGTGTCCATTAGGTATCCATTTGTTTGTCTTATTTGGCAACATCACCTGCATTAGCACTCTTTATTTTCCTCTGAGAACAAGGAACAATTCTTAACTATTTCTTTGTTAGAATTCTTTTTAACTAATTCTGATTCTTGTCCTGATGCAGACCACTTATGAGAATTTCCGCTACCGATATGATAAGAAGGAGAATCCATATAACAAGGGGATGATAAGAAACTTTAGAGAAGTATTTTTTACCAAGATTCCACCTTCAATGAATAAATTCCGATCATTTGTGGAGGACGGTGAAGACATGGTGCCTGGATCTGTAATGCCGAACCTTGGGGATGGATTTGTGGACTCAAAAGAGAAAATTGACATCGAAATGGGAGCTAAGCTTGCAGAAGACAGTAATTATTCCCTTCCAGAAATTTTGCGCAATTTGGACTATGATGATGATTCAGACGATAATTTAAAGACAAAGGAGGAAGAAGAAAAACCTTCTTTTGACCCATTTATTCCTGGTGAGCAAGATGCAAAGGATTTATTGCATATGTCTATTGTTGGAGATGAATTAAGAGAATCTGTACAAGGTTCAAATGTTAGAGAGGCAGAAATAGAATCTGCATCAAGCTCAACAGAAACTGTGGAAGGTTCTAATGCCGTTGATGAAGTGAGAAAGTCTGTGGAAAGATGTAGTGTTGCAGCTGAAGTAAGAGAATCTGTACAAAGCTCTAATTCTGAATTCGAAGTAAGAGAATCTACACACAGTTTCAATTCTGAACCTGAAGTAAGAGAATCTGCACAAAATTCCATTACTGAAGCTAGGATGGGAGATTCTACTCCTGGAGATGAGACTAATTCAGTAGAGGGAATCAAATTATAGTCATAATTCACATCAAAAAACAGGACCAGTTCAAGTACAGAGGTTTTACTCTTGCTTTTTCTTTCCATTATAGATATCTTTCCTCATTTCTGTTTTAGCTAAAGTTTGTTATTCTTGTGCGACACTGAACTCGTATATAGAGTAATAACAAGAGCATGCTTATTGATAATTCAGTTAGAATTGGTAAGTTTATGCACTTAGAATTTGAAAATCAAAGCATTAATGCTAGATTAAGCAATTTTCCTAATCGAGCATAATTCAATACTTTGGATTTGTTTTAGTGCTATTTTTTTTTTGTTAATATGTTTAGAAACTATTCGAACATTAATATGTCAACTGCTTTTTTCCTGTTGGTATGTTGAGTCAACCTATGAACCTTGGACAAAATATCCACTTTTTACTTTTTAAGTATTTGAAGAATAATATATTCAGCTGCTTTTCTCATATTGCTGTTCTGAAGTGAACCAATCAATGAATGTTATACAAAGCATTCATCATTATGCTTTTCAAAATTTAATTTAATGTAACAATATATTGAAGTAAAAAAAATAAAAGTTGATTTGATGTCATTGATCATAAACAGAATTTATCGACAAGCTACTGTATAAGCTTGCTTTCTGGAAGAGTTAATCTAAGCTGCATAGATGAGCTACAAGCAGAATAAGACGTCTTCTAAGACGCCATAGATAAATTGGTAGTCTTTATCATCTTTATGTTCTTTAATTTTAGTGGTTTCACTCTCACCGTTGTCATTAATTTTATGCTACAGCAGGTGGTGATAAAAAACATCTCTTCTATGTGAAGTCCAAGTTGAGTTCATTAACTGCACGGTTTGGTCATTTCAAAGGGGTGCAGGCCTGTCTGTAAATATTGACTGCTAGCTTGCTGACGTATTTTTGCTGGAAAAAGACTACATTTTGATAAAATACTTAAATTTGTTCATTGCACAATTTGGATTGTGTGTTTTGCAATTTGTAAATGTGACAGCTTTGCGATAATTCTTAAGATAAGAGTGTTTGTAAAGGTAAAAATTGTTGAGGTCGAGGTGATGGGATTTGGATGTTGAGTTTTCCTGTTGATCTGGTTTGGTCACAGTTGTAGGTTCTATGGAACCAATTTCTCCTTTGAAGAATACAAGGTGTAAAATGTGGAATTACTTGTTGTAACTACTCTAGTCTGATTGCCTTTTGTCCCTTTGTCTTTCTATTTCTTTATTCTTACACGGTAAGTTAATTGAAGTGGATTGTTGTCAAAAACAGAAGCAAATAAAATCAAATTGTCAATCCTGTGAAGGTTGAAGAAATCAAATATTTTTAGCTTCAATTTTTTTTTGCTCCTTCCAAATTTTCTCTTTGGGCAACTAACACTGTAACTGAGCTGAGCCATATCGAATTCTGTTGAGTTTGAATTTGGCTCATTAAAGGAACACACTCGAGCTTGGTTTGAGCCTGGCTTGGAAACAAGGAGCTCAACTCATCTATTTACAAGCTTATTAAAAATTATAGTTTATTTACAAGCTTGAACATGAGTTTTTGTCCACATGTTCATTTTCTATTATTGAGTTGGTTCACAATTCACATGGGACTCATTTTAAATCTGAAGCAGTTTTCATAAAACGTTGAAAACTAATTTTAATTATGAAGCAGCAGTTTTCATAAAACGTTAAAAACTAAATATTATATGAATTAATTTTTTATTCAATAATATTTCAATCTTAAAATTTAGTTCAAATGCTATGTTACCGAATATTATAAAAGATAGCACTAATCGAAGCACTAAAAGCTATTTAAAAAAATTATTGCTCAATATAGCCATAATCTTTTCAAGAATAGTTAGTTAATGACTTGAAGTTTCAAGAAGGAAGGAAGTTAAGGCTCTTGAAACTAACAATGTAGACATTGTTAGTGCTCTAATGAAACTTGCTACTATCAGTTAATGTAGTCAAATCAGATTATCATTAGGTGCTAAGTTATTGGTTGTTTGCCAAATTTGATTTATTGTGAAAATTTGAGAATTGCAAAGAGATTGTTTGACGAAATGTTTAAGAGATATGTTTTCGAGTAGAAAAAGAGAGGGGGTGTGTCAAAAGAGATTTTTTTTTTTTTTTTCCATTAATACTTGCAACCGGTTAAATGATTGTTCGATAAAATTAATTGTTTTGGTAATTATTAGCTGTTTTAGTAGCGTTTAACTATTAACTATTTGAGTAATATTTTATGAAATGCTAAAAGCTAAACGAATTAACTTTTTATAAAACACTATTTTAACATTTAAAAATTAATTCAATATATTACCGAACACTATAAAAAAAAAAAGAGTTTAACATTTTGACTGGAGGTACTTAAAAAGCTATTACCGAGCAGCCTAAATAGGTTATGACTCGTTGTAGCCACTAGTAAGAATTCTAAATCAAACTAGATATTTTGCAATAAATTGTAGGGCTGAGCAAAAATCGATTAAATGTAGAACCAAAACAGTCAGTTTGATTTGATTTTGAAGTACTTAATTCGATTTTAGTTTTGGTGCAACATAATCATTTTTTATTTTTATTTTATTTCTTTTTTTGGTGTCCTCGCTAAATGTGTTTTTTCTTTATGAGTCTGATGAAGTATGTAAAATTAGTTCTGATCTAATGTATTAGGACACCTGTGATATAAAAAAAAACTAATCAAAAATCAAATCAAATTATTCCTAGAAATAAGTCAAAATAAAAAAATAAACAGAATAGAAATATGAATTGAAATTGATCTACCTATAAAAAATTGTCGATTCAATTTGATTTAGGTCTTAAAAAATTTCAATTTATTCAATTTTTGATCAAAACTGAACTGATCATTTATGTAACTTAATAAATTGAATAATATAGGTGATTAGTAAGAAATTTAGTGAAAAATTGAGTGCCTATTCATGAAATTAAGTTCAATGACCAAAACCATTTGTTACTCCTATTAAAAAATATAAAAATTATGATTTTATCCCTGTATTTTACCATAATATATAATATCGCCCTTGCATTTTTAGAACTACATAATTTTATCCCCATTTTTTTGCTTTCATCACACTGTTAAATCCTTCTATCAATTTTTTATATTTTTATCATCAATAAATAACTATTTTGTCGCTATATTTTATCAAAATTAACTAATTTATCCATATATTTATTAATTATTTTGTTCATATAGTTTGCCAAAATTAACTAAGTTATCCTTGTATCTAATGTGAAAAGTACAAAAGAATTAACAAAAGAGTATAAACGCTCAATGACGACAAAAGACAAGGACAAGACTATATATTTTTTAAAATGGCAAAACTATGTATTTTAATATAATACAAGGATAAAATAATAATTTTCTCTCAAAAAATCCTTAAAAAATTGGGTTGACTCGTATCGAATTGGTCAGTTCTCGGGTTGATTTTTCTATTAGCTCCGACTAATGCTCACCCTTTAGCTTGGTCTATTACAGAGTGTATGTTATACCTGCAGAGAAAGATGAGAGATTAATTAACGAAAAAAAAAAGATTCAGAAAGAAGAATCCATTTCAGTGAAACTAAGACCACAAAGCCATTGCCCAAATGGCATTATCAGTTATCACAAACTACTCGAAGCAATCAAGGCAGGCCAATAAAAGGACGCCACGTGTCAAATTCCCATTTCAACTCATAGATTTCAGTGGATGAGATTGAATCCACTGTCAACCAATTATAAATCCTACGTCCTATCCATCACTTTGTTTAGTCCCTCAGTTCTCAGCTGAAAGCACCAAACCAGAGCAAAAATGGCAGCAGAGATGGCCCTCGTGAAACCCATCTCTAAGTTTAGCACCCCGAAATTTGGGAGCCCAAGACCAACATTCTCTTCCTTCAAATTCACTACCGTTAAAATGTCGGCCACTGCACAGCCAACCAGCCCAAAGCCAACCAAGAAGAAAGCTAACAAAACTGCCATTAAAGAGACTCTCTTGACACCAAGATTCTACACCACCGATTTTGATGAGATGGAAACCCTTTTCAATACTGAAATCAACAAGAATCTCAACCAATCTGAATTTGAAGCACTGCTTCAAGAATTCAAGACTGATTATAATCAGACCCACTTTGTCAGGAACAAGGAGTTTAAGGAAGCTGCTGATAAGATAGAAGGGCCTTTGAGACAGATCTTTGTTGAATTCTTGGAAAGGTCTTGCACCGCTGAGTTCTCTGGTTTCCTTCTTTACAAAGAGCTTGGAAGGAGACTCAAGGTAAATTCTAGACGTGTAACTTTTGTTTATTTATTAAATTTGACATTTTCTTGGTGTGTGACATAGTTGCTAATTAGTTTATTAACTGATGCTGTAGAAAACCAATCCAGTGGTAGCAGAGATTTTCTCTTTAATGTCTAGGGATGAAGCTAGGCATGCTGGGTACGTGTTTTTCTTTCTTTTCCTCTTTCATTCCAGCCATAAGTTCTAAAGAATTTTTGAAAATCATTCTTTGCAAAGAATTTCAGCTACCAATTAGATGATAGTATTGCTGTGTTACTTGGTTTGCAGATTTTTGAACAAGGGTTTGTCTGATTTCAATCTGGCATTGGACTTGGGGTTCTTGACAAAAGCTAGAAAATACACTTTCTTCAAGCCAAAGTTCATTTTCTATGCTACATATCTATCTGAAAAAATTGGATACTGGAGATACATAACCATTTATAGACATCTGAAGGAAAATCCAGAGTACCAGTGTTATCCCATTTTCAAGTACTTTGAGAATTGGTGCCAAGATGAGAACAGGCATGGAGATTTCTTCTCTGCATTGATGAAGGCGCAGCCCCAATTCCTCAATGATTGGAAAGCTAAGTTGTGGTCTAGATTCTTCTGCTTATCGGTAATCCCCGACTTATACATTATACCCTTATAAGCTTTTTCCAAAGTCCTACCATGTCTAAATTCCTATTTGGTGTTTCTATATTGCCACTCGTCTGCAAGACTTGGTGCTTTATGTCCCTAACTTAAATCTCTTTTTTTCCCTCTTTTTATTACTTGGGTGTTAATTTAATGTCAATAATGGCTGATAACTGGACTCAAGTGAAAATTTGAATTTCTTGTTTATGTATGTGCTATTTACTTTTTGAGAACTGATATCCAAAATTATGTGCTATTTAATGTCAAAATGTTTGTTTTTCTTGATACATCACCTGTCAACCAAAGAACATTATACTAGAATTAACATAAGATTAATATGGTTCATAATTTCTCCCTCTTAAAACCTTTGAGAATTGATTTTGCAGGTCTATGTGACAATGTACCTCAATGATTGCCAGCGAACAGCTTTCTATGAGGGTATTGGATTAGACACCAAAGAATTCGATATGCATGTTATTATTGAGGTGAGGCTGAGTTTCTGTGCCTTTCTTCCTTGGGCATGATTATGAATATCGTTAACTTGCATTTTCTGGCTCAAATTAAAGACAAAACGATTAAAAAATATCGACAAAAGTTTCAAAAGATTCGAGGTTAATTCTGCTTTGTGCTGCTGATTTGACCTCAGAAATGAACTCGGAACTTATTAACATTCTCCCCGACCAAACGAGAAGTGAGATCTTCAATATCAATTCCTCATACTATTTTGCATAAGTTTTCCTTATTAACATTCTCCCGCTCCTATAGACTAGGCAAAATTTTCCCATTTCATTGAACTATATGTACTTTGGAGAACATACCAGTACTAAGAAGACTAAGAAAAAAGGAATTAGTTCAACTCTGTTACATTTTCTGAGTGATTAAAGATTGTTGTGTGAAATTTTCTTTGTGCAGACAAACCGTACAACTGCTAGAATCTTCCCAGCAGTACTGGATGTTGAGAATCCTGAGTTCAAGAGGAAGTTGGACCGAATGGTTGAGATTAATGAGAAGCTGCTTGCTGTTGGGGAGACCGAAGACATTCCGTTAGTGAAGAACTTGAAGAGGATTCCACTTGTTGCAGCTTTGGTTTCTGAAATCTTTGCTGCTTATATGATGCCACCAATTGAATCTGGATCTGTTGATTTTGCAGACTTTGAAACACAACTGGTTTACTGATATTTTTTTTTTCTTTTCATTTTTGTTGTACAAGTTCCAATTTTCACTTCCATCTTCAGCTTTAGTAGGGTGTCTCATGTAATATTGCAAAATTTTAGCATATGAAACTGAGGAAAAATTATCATCTTAAGTGTATGCTTGCTTCCTGTGTAGATTAAACAAGAAAAACCATTGACAATGCTGTTATGGGCTTATACTCATATGACATTATATTTTTAAAAATCTCTTATAGCATAAATAATGATTTTGAAATATTTCATCAATTAATTTTTAAACTGTTATGAGTTTTGTTTGGGCAAATGAGAATTTAAGTTTACAAAGGGAAAATTATAATTGTATCTCTATATTTTATAAAAAATTTTTGTAAAAAAAGGTACTTTACCCTTGTCTTTTTAAAAATAGGCAGCTATATTCTCAATTTTTTTGTCCATTACACTATCCTCTTCTTTCCTCCATTTTTTATTAATTTACACATTAAATGGTCATGAAATAACATTAATGACTTTGAAATAAATAATATCCTCTTTCTCCTTTCTCTCTCCACACTTTTAATTTAGAAGATTTCATCAATCAACTCATTTTCTCCGATAGATCCTTGAATGATCAATCAAGTGACCAACTTGCAATGAACTAAATCTGAAACTAAAGGAAATGAATAAAAAGAGTTATGATATCACCTTGAAATACATAGGAGAGAGGCCAATACTCTCGTGAATTTGCTGTAATGTGTGAAAAAAGACAAAAATCGAAACATATGATAAGAATAATAACAAACATATTTAGCTAAACTTGCGCCTGACACAATAAGAATCTCTATATATGGAATTTCAATAATGCCCTTAACAATTTTTTATTTGGGTAGATGAGGGAAATTGAAATTGAATTTAAAATTTAAACTCTTTCTCCTACTTTAACCATGGAAATCTAACTGAATCTAAGGCCCCAAATAAAGTGCTTTAATATAATTTGGACAAATCCTTTCCCATCTCTTCTACTTTAATGACAGGAACATTTGACATGCGGAGGAGGCAGCGCATGCTTATGATAGAGCTGCATTTAGCATGAAAGGTCATCTTGCAATCCTTAATTTTCCTAATGAATACTATTCTCAAGTTATCGCATCATCATCTTCTCCTCATCAGTCTTCATCTTCTTCTTTTAGTGGTGCAATGGAGATGGGTTCCCAGAGAGGAAGTTCCGGTTCGAGTAGGCAAGAGAAACAAGTGCTTGAGTTTGAATATTTGGATGATATGGTTTTGGAGGAGCTTCTTGAATCAGAGGAGGAAAAGAAGAAACGACAACAAGAATAATGAATAATAGCTGCATTCTCTGCACATTTAATTGCTATTGAGAAGAGCACTTCTATATTTATAAATATAAGATATAAGATGAATAATTAAGGTTTACCCGTATGGTATGGTAGTTAATTCCATGGATTTTTGGAATTTAAATGAATAAATTGAAGTTGCTGCAATTCCACAATTTATGGTATATAGCTCCATTTCTTCTATTCTTTAAAAAAAAAAAAAAAAAAAAACCAAAATCTATATATGCTGGATCAAAGTTTAATTTTTTAGAATAATAAAAAAAGCAACCATAAGATAAGAAAAGAAGGGCAATGATGAATGATAATATACAATGATAAAATATATAAAGAGTAATATATAAAGATATATGTATATTGAAGGATATTAGATTTACAAATAAACTTTAACTAATAGACAATATAGGATTTCCACTATCCTTATCCAAATATGATTATTCCTCTTCTAATATATATATCCCCAACCAAATATGATTATTCCTCTTCTAATATATATATCCAATTATAATATATATCCCCAATTAATTATAGCAAAAGGCCTAACTCTCAAATTCTCTCAATTCTAGAATGCTCAATTCTCTCAATTCTTAGAATTCTCGATTCTCTCAATCATCAATTTCTGATAGTTAACGATTGGTTAACAAATACTGTGGTGAGCGTGGAACATACTTTTCATAAAACAACATAATCGATTTTCCAAATCCAGTAATCTTGCAAACATATGCGCTTGGTAACATTGTCTTGTCATTGAGCTATATTGTCTTGTCATTGAGCTATATAAAATATTATAAGTCAAACTCCTAAAATGTGGTCATCACGGATTTAATCACCAACATCACGGATTTAATCACCAATATGTTTATTTAATTACTATATTTCTCTGACTGCTTTGAGGGTTTCATACAAGGCCTCATGGTTTGAACAAATATGATTATTCCTCTTCTACTATATATATCCCCAATTAATTATAGCAAAAGGCCTAACTCTCAAATTCTCTCAATTCTAGAATGCTCAATTCTCTCAATTCTTAGAATTCTCGATTCTCTCAATCCTTAATTTCTGATAGTTAACAATTGGTTAACAAATACTGTGGTGAGCATGGAACATACTTTTCATAAAACAACATAATCCATTTTCCAAATCCAGTATTCTTGCAAACATATGCGCTTGGTAACATTGTCTTGTCATTGAGCTATATTGTCTTGTCATTGAGCTATATAAAATATTATAAGTCAAACTCCTGGAATGTGGTCATCACGGATTTAATCACCAATATGTTTATTTAATTACTATATTTCTCTGACTGCTTTGAGGGTTTCATAGAAAGCCTCATGGTTTGAACAAATATGATTATTCCTCTTCTAATATATATATCCCCAATTAATTATAGCAAAAGGCCTAACTCTCAAATTCTCTCAATTCTAGAATGCTCAATTCTCTCAATTCTTAGAATTCTCGATTCTCTCAATCTCTTTAGAATTCCTCGAATTCTCTCAATCCTCAATTTCTGATAGTTTAACGAATTGGTTAACAAATACTGTGGTGAGCGTAGAACATACCTTTCATAAAACAAACATAATCGATTTTTCCAAAATTCCAGTAATCTTGCAAACCATATGAGCTTGGTAACATTGTCTTGTCATTGAGCTATATTGTCTTGTCATTGAGCCCTATATAAATATTATAAGTCAAAGCTCCTGAAATGTGGTCATCAAAAAGCGGATTTAATCACCAATATGTTTATTTATTACTATATTTCTCTGACTGTCTTTGAGGGTTCTCATCAAAGCTTCATGGTTTGAAAGAAAAAAAAAAAAAAAAAAATATATATCCCCAATTAATTATAGCAAAAGGCCTAACTCTCAAATTCTCTCAATTCTAGAATGCTCAATTCTCTCAATTCTTAGAATTCTCGATTCTCTCAATCCTCAATTTCTGATAGTTAACAATTGGTTAACAAATACTGTGGTGAGCGTAGAACATACCTTTCATAAAACAACATAATCGATTTTCCAAATCCAGTAATCTTGCAAACATATGCGCTTGGTAACATTGTCTTGTCATTGAGCTATATTGTCTTGTCATTGAGCTATATAAAATATTATAAGTCAAACTCCTGAAATGTGGTCATCACGGATTTAATCACCAATATGTTTATTTAATTACTATATTTCTCTGACTGCTTTGAGGGTTTCATACAAAGCTTCATGGTTTGAACAATTGTTCATTTGTCATTCAACTTCATGGTATTCTTGGAAACAAGTAACAAGGATGAGTACAATCAAACCAAAAAATAGTTTTATGACTTAATGCATGAATTAATTAATTATTTTTAGTTTCTTGATTGGTTAATTAATGGCTTCAAGTTTTAAAAGAAATATTACTGCTTAAGCAGTCCACACGTTCGAGCTTAAGCGCTCACCTAGTTCAGACTTAAGCAGTCCACACGTTCGAGCTTAAGCACTTACTTAGTTCGGACTTAAGCGGTCCACACGTTTGAGTTTAAGCTGCTAACCTAGTTCGGAATTAAGCAGTCCACATGTTCGAGCGAGCTTAAGCGCTCACCTAGTTCGTATTTAAGTAGTCCACACGTTTGAGCTTAAGCTCTTGCCTAGTTCAAACCAGACGTTTGAGCTTAAGTAGCTCACCTAGTTTGGACTTAAACAGCTCACCTAGTTCGTATTTAAGCAGTCCACACATTTGAGCTTAAGCGCTCACCTAGTTCGGACTTAAGTAGTCCACACGTTCGAGCTTAAACAGGTCACCTAGTTCGAACTTATGCAGTCCACACGCTTGAGCTTAAACAGCTCATCTACGACGCTTAATCAGCTCATCTACGACGCTTAATCAAATTATAACATGTGTTGGACATAGATGACCAACATTTTTCAATGGACGACTGATATTATACAATAATAAAATATATAAAGAGTAATATATAAATACATACATATATTGAAGGATATTAGATTTATAAATAAACTCTAACTAATTGATGACATAGGATTCTCACTATCCTTATCCAAATATGATTATTCCTCTTCTAATATATATATCCCCAATTAATTCTAGCAAAATGCTTAACTTTCAAATTCTCTTAATTCTAGAATTCTCAATTCTCTCCATCCTCTCAATCTTCAATTTCTGATAGTTAACAATTGGTTAACAATCAAGATGTTTATGATTTGAAGAAAACCAGATTATGGAATTTAGTGCGAAAATGGAATCTTTATAATATCTAATCATATTTGAAAAAGACGGTGAAAAATATTATTCCTTGATGAAATGTTATTATTAAATATACGGATCAAAATGATAAGACCTCAGGTACATTTCATAACCTACTAATTTTCGTCAAACTAGTTTTAAATATTTTATTTGTTTGTTTTGGCAAAGAAGATCAAGTTTGATAGAAAAGTCAACTTTTTCTTCGTTGTTTTTTGACCGTTTTCTTTTTTTTTTTTTAAAGAAACACACAAAGACAATACGATCAAAAGTCCAGGTTGATTTCATTATCATTTTTCAAATAATTAAGCTACACGATCATAAGATCATTCTTAGTTAAACAAATCAAAATTGATTCTGCCTAGCTTTTCAGCTTATTATTTTAATAATTGAGCGAGATTCAAAATCCAAAGCTTTTTGATGTTTTACAATTGAGTTTAAGTTAGAGAATTTGGGAAATTGTAATGGGCTTCGTCAATGATAATGGCGATGATGAAGATCATACTCAGAATTTGATAGTTGCAAGGAAGTCATTGAAGCTAAGCTTGGAGAAGTCTAAAGCCTTGGGGTTTGCTCTTGAGAAAACAGGGCCTAGATTGGATGAAATTAACCAGAGATTGCATTCTTTAGAGGCGGCGCCCTATTCGTGCCAACAAGGACGCCCTAGCTACCATTGGGGGCCATATTAACCATGTCGTAGATCCTGCTGCTATGGTGCTTAAGGTGTTTGATGCAGTTCATGGGTTTTGAATTGCATGAAGGGAGAACCAGATCAGTGTGAAGGAGGTCGAAAATGGAGCTAGCGTCGTGAGAGGGGTCAATCGCCACCTTGCTCTTGCTGAATGGTGGCCAATAGTCTAGCGATGGGGAAACGTGAATCGTGTGATAGGAGTATTAAGAAGAGAGTTCTAGGTTCCCTAGCTCTTTCTCCCTCTTGAGCTCAATGAAGCTAAGCTTGGAGAAGTCTAAAGCCTTGGGGTTTTGCTCTTGAGAAAGCAGGGCCTAGATTAGATGAAATTAACCAGAGATTGCCTTCTTTAGAGGCGGCACCCTATTCGTGCCAACAAGGATGCCCTTGCTACCATTGGGGGCAATATTAACCATGCTGTAGGTCCTGCTGCTGCGAGTGCTTAAGGTTTTTGATGCAGTTCATCGGTTGTGAATTGCATGAAGGGAGAACTAGATCAGTGTGAAGGAGGTCGAAAATGGAGCTAGCGTTGTGAGAGGGGTCGATCACCACCTTGCTCTTGTCGAACGGTGGCCGTAAACAATCCGGTGACGGGGAAACGAGAATCGTGTTATAGGAGTATCGAGAAGAGAGTTCTAGGTTCCCTAGCTCTTTCTCCCTCTTGAGCTAATTGGGTAATATCTCATATTGCAGAGAGCAATGATAGAAAGAGAGTTGTAATTAAAATATTTGAGAGAGATGGAGAGGAACCGAGGGATGAGAGAGAGAAAATTTAGAGTATGGAGAAAATATTGGCCTTGCTTTTGTCATTATTAGAGTAGGTGATAACTTGCAAATCCAATTTTCTTTTATTGTTATATTTGTGTTGATTTGGTGTCATTTTGTGCTTAAAAGAGTGGTTTAACTTGATTTATTGTTTTTATGCTAGGAAAAGTTGGATTTGATATGAATGAATTATTGTTTTTATGTTAGGAAAAGTTGGATTTGATACGAATAAAGCAAAAAGGAGCACAATTGAAATGTTTTGGAGCAAGGACGGAGCTGCTGGAATTTTGGAACACAAATACAAGTTGTTAGGCTCTTAGCCTTGGGCAAGACTAAGCAGGAAATCAGACCAGCGGACTGATTGTGACATTATTGGCTGGTCACCAAGACTTCTTCAACTAATTCCAGCACGTTTACAGCGCACAGGATTTGAATATTAGACACAGGTTTTAGTGGTATTTTTATTGTATTAGTGGACCCCACCTTCTAGGGGGCTATTTTAAGTCGAAATTAGGTTTCTTTTTGTGGATTAATCTTTCGCCTCCCTTGGTGGTGACGAATTTGACAGAAATTTTTTTGAGAGATTTTCTACCGAACTTTTCAATTCTTGTGAGGATGTTTTCTTTCCATAGTCATTGTGGCTAAACGTTTCTGTTCAGTTAAGGCTAAATACCAAAGTTAGAAAGTTTGATTTTCGATTGTGAGATTATATTGAACTTAATTAAATTTCTTTATTCTTTGCATTTAATATCCCTTTCTGTGATTTATTGGGGAAAATATATCCCCTAGCGAAATTCTATTGAATGATTTAACAGGGCCCGTTATGTTTTGTTTTGGTAGAAATTTCCATAGCTTATTTCGGCGTAATCAAATCCGTAATTGTTTGGTTAGGTTGATGCAGTAGGTAATTAATATCAACTTAATTTGGGTAGAACTTTCTAGGGTTTGTATTAAGAAAGAATATAATCAGATTTAAATGGATGCTCGTAGTTTCTGTTAAATCTGGACAGGGTTCTATTAGATTTTAAAAGCGGTAACAGTTAAATCCTTCGTCGTACTTAGGATTGCCTAGTTGATTAGGGGTTGTTATTGTATCTTAGCAACCTATTCCTACGGTAGAATTGGTTGGGTTGACGTTCTTTCTGGCTATAACTTGTCTGTAATATGAATTAAGGAATTAATCTTGAATCAATGATCACTCGAATCAAATCTTCAAACCGCGGTATGCCTTGGCTGAATTTACTATCAATTGTTCAGGTTCAATTTTTAATTTTATTGCATTTATTTCTTTGATTTAATTTTAATTCGTTTGGTTCGATTATTAAATTCCCCCGTTTCAATATCTATTTTTAATTTTATTTTCAGTTCTGGTTTATTTTCGACAAAGCTAATCCCTAGGGTTCGACCTTCGATCCTTCTCACCATATTTACAAGTTTTATTTTGTAGGGGAGTAGGTTAATTATTTTTGGCGGATTCGACGCCTGTCAAATTTTGGCGCCGTTGCCGGGGACTAGTTAACTTTACTGTTTGTTGTCTTTTTGAATGACCAGGTCTAAAAATTTGCCAATATTATTTGATCCTGAGATAGAGAAAACAGCCCGCTCACTAAGGAGACAAGCGAAAGAGCGAAAGTGGGCCGAATCGATTTCCGGAGATTTCCGGAAACTGAAAACGGATAAGTCCCAAGCAGCTGGTCACCTTGATTTTATTCAGCTGAAAACCAAAGAAGAAATCTAGAGCAGGAAAGATTATTGCAGAAATTGACCAAGAGGAAGTTATGGCTTGAAAACCGCAACTGTTCGAAGAGCTACAGGCTGCCGCTGTAAGCAAGCAGCCTATGGTGTATTACTTACCCCGAGTTGGAAGTGCCATTTTGAGCTTAAATCGGGTCTTGATTCATCAA
Organism: Jatropha curcas; assembly: GCF_014843425.1. Next base: position 103,662 of record NW_023590785.1, read on the forward strand.
CTTTCCGGCTTTTCCATGGAATAAAAGACTGAAAACCCGCAATAATCACTTTGAAGGAATTCCAATTCCATGGAGTTTGTTCTAGCATGAGACTGCATGGGTTAACTGAAGAGCAAATTAAGTTGAGAGCATTCTCGTTCTCACTTAAAGATGCTGCTAAGGAGTGGTTGCTTAATCTACCTCCAGGTTCCATAACCACATGGCCTGATATGGCCCGAGCATTCTTGGACAAGTATTTTCCCGCTTCTAGGGCAACCATCATATGAAGAGAAATTTGTGGGGTTAGACAAAAGGCTGGAGAGAGTCTTTATGACTATTGGGAGAGATTCAAGAAGTTATGTGCAGCCTGCCCGCAACATGGGATGTCTGAACAGTCCCTAATACAGTACTCTTATGAAGGGATGCTTGACATGGAAAGGAAGATGCTTGATGCAGCTAGCGGGGGAGCACTTGTTAATAAGACTCCACTCGCAGCAAGAGAGATTATTTCCACTATGGCCGCCAATTCACAATAATTTGGCCAAGTTGAAGAACCGACCAGGAAGCTATATCAGGTATGTGATTCTTCCATTCAGTCTCAACTGAACTAACTAACCTCTATTGTTAAATCTATTGCTGTAGGGCAACCTGTGAAGAGAAGTGTGTGCGAGGTATGTTGCAGCGATCACCCAACTGACACATGTTCATCATGGTATGGTGATCAAGAGCAAGTTAAAGCTATGGGAGGATATTCCGGGCAGCCCCAAAGACCGATGGGTAACAATGGTAACACCTTCATAAGTAATTAAGAATCATCCTAATCTTAGCTATGGAAGCAACAACCAAAATTTCCAAGGATACCAACCAGCTAGACCACCTCCTCAACAAGCTCCTCCCCCAAAAATACCATTGGAAGATATTGTGAGGTCACTTGCCACTTCTCAACAAGAATTCCAGCAAGAAACAAGAAAGGGAACACAGAATATGGAACAACAAATTAGTCAACTTGCATCTTCCTTGAGTAGATTGGAAACACAAGGGAGGCTTCCTTCCCAAACGGTGGTAAACCCAAGGGAAAATGCAAGTGCGATCACTTTGAGGAGTGGTAAAGAGCTAAACTAAAGAGCTAAACACAGCAGCCCCTAAAAAAGGCAGCAGGAGTTCTAAGGAAGAAGCTGAAAAGGAGGTAGAAATTCACCGAAATAGGCCTTTCGAATAGGCTGAAGTACGGCAGCCCCAAACCTTTACTGTTCAGCCTCCTTTTCCCGAGAGATTGGCTAAAACAAGGAAGGAAAGTGAAGAGAAAGACATTTTGGAGACCTTTCGCAAGGTGGAGGTGAATATTCCATTGTTGGATGCTATTTAAGCAATACCGAAGTAAAGTTTCTCAAGGAACTTTGTACCAACAAAAGGAAGGTAGATAGTGTTGAGAAGGTGGAGATGGGTGAAGTTTGCTCCGCCATGATTCAAAGAAAGAGGCTCCCACCAAAGTGTAAAGATCGAGGTATGTTTGCTATTCCTTATAAAATAGGCAATGTAGGGATTAAGAGATCTATGTGTGATTTAGGAGCTTCTATAAATGTCATACCTTTATCTGTTTACTCATCTTTCAAGGGTTGTCCCTTGAAAGAAACGCGTATTATTATTCAATTGGCAGACAGGTCTATAGTGTATCCCGTGGGATTGCTAGAAGATGTTTTGGTTCAGGTTGGTGATTTAATTTTTCCAGCACAAGCAGATTTTTTATGTACTAATATGGAGGATGATAATCCCGACTGTAGCTGATTTATGCTTGGGAGACCTTTTCTCCCGCACTGCAAAAAGGACATAAAAAATTGAATGCTTATGAAGGCACATTATCTATGGAGTTCGATGGTGAAGAAAGTCCGAATTTAATGGTTTTATGAGCCTAATGAAGTACCCTAGTGATGTGTCATATTTGTTTCTTATTGATGCCAATTGATCCTTAGCACAAGAATTGTTGAATTAAAATGCTGTTGACGAAGCTTTGATTTAGTGCTTGCAGGAATATTAAATATGGGACAGTATTAAAGAGATTGAGGAAACCTTCTTAGTTAATGAAAATGTACAGGAAATTGTGTGTGAGATGGAGACAAATCAGCCCCTAACAAGCAGCCACAGCCATATTGTTTTGCCTTCTCACCATGAGAAGCTTTTACCATCTGTTTTGCAGGCACCCAAGTTAGAGTTGAAACCGCTACCCGGCCACTTAAAATATGCATTTTTGGGGAATGGAGACACATTGCCTGTTATCATCTCCAGCAAACTTTGTGAGGTTGAAGAAGAGAGCTTGGTTCAAGTTCTTAGGGAGTATAAAGAGGCCATAGGATGGACAATAGCAGATATTAAAGGGTTGAGTCCATCAACTTGTATGCACAAGATTCTTCTAGAAATTCTTCTAGAAGAAGGCAGCAAACCCACAAGAGAAGCTCAAAGGAGGTTGAATCCACCTATGATGGAGGTGGTGAAGAAGGAAATATTGAAGTTGTTAGATGCTGGTATGATTTACCCAATTTCTGACAGCAAATGGGTAAGCCCTGTACAGGTAGTGCCTAAGAAGACAGGAATTACTGTAGTGGAGAATGCTGAAGGAGAGTTGGTTCCTACAAGAGTTCAAAATGGGTGGAGGATGTGCATAGATTATAGGAAGTTAAATGCAGCCACAAGAAAAGATCACTTCCCCTTCCCAACTCCAATTTTATTGACCAATGTTGGAAAGATTAGGTGGTCGTTTCATTATTGTTGTCTTGATGGTTTTTCAGGCTTCTTTCAAATACCAGTGGCACCCGAAGACCAAGAGAAGACGACTTTCACTTGCCCTTTTGGTACATTTGCTTATCGACGGATGCCGTTCGATCTTTGCAATGCACCAGCCACATTCCAAAGGTGTATGGTTAGTATATTTTCAGATTTTGTAGAGGAGATTATTGAGGTATTTATGGATGATTCTACTGTCTATGGTAATTGTTTTGATGAATGCTTAACTAACCTTACAAAAGTCTTAAAGAGGTGTATAGAATCAAACCTAGTGCTAAATTATGAAAAATGCCATTTTATGGTCATTTTATGGTGGACCAAGGTTGATTCTAGGACAATACATTGTTTCATCAAAGAAGGCATTGAGGTTGACAAAGCTAAAATTGAATGTAATTAAATCCTTACCTTACCCTGCAAGTGTGCGGGAGAATTCCGTTCTTTCCTTTGGCCCATGCAGGTTTCTAAACAGACGCTTTAATTTAAGGATTTTTCAAAAGATAAGCTCAACCGCTTTGCAAGCTTTTGCAAAAAGAGTGTGCCTTTTGTGTTCAATGGGGAAGTGTAAAAGCGTTTGATATGTTGAAGGAGAAGCTCATTTCTGCTCCAATAGTCCAACCACCGAATTGGAACTATCCTTTCGAGATTATGTGCGATGCGAGTAACTATGCTGTAGGGGCTGTTCTTGGACAGCGTGTTGAGAAGAATCCTCATGTCATATACTATGCATCAAGAACACTGGACAATGCCCAATGCAACTACTCTACCCAAGAGAAAGAGCTTTTGGCGATAGTGTTTGCTTTGGAAAAGTTCAGGTCGTATTTGCTAGGAACAAAGGTGATAGTTTTCTCTGACCATGCAGCATTGAGGTATTTGTTAAAGAAGAAGGATTCCAAGCCCCGTTTGATTCGTTGGATTCTTTTGCTTCAAGAGTTTGATATAAAGATAAGAGATAAAAAGGGGTCCGAGAATCTTATTGCTGATCACCTTAGCCGGTTGATTTTGAATGAAAAGCCGTCACCATTGGACGATGATTTTCCGGATGAGCAACTCTTTAGCTTCCAAAAAGTTGTTCCATGGTATGCTGATATAGTGAATTATTTAGTTGCAGGTATTAGTTGCAGGTACTTTACCGGAGAAATTTAACTAGAGCTGTCAAAAGATAAAAAATCAAGAGAGATGCTAAGTATTTTGTTTGGATGATCATACTTGTGGAAGTTTTGTTCTGACAGCAGGTGATTAGAAGAATTGTTATGGATGTGGAAGTGCCATCCATCTGAAATTCTGCCAAATTCATCAGCTTGTGGAGTCATTTGGTCCTGTCCTCAACGAACAGCTCGCAAGATTCTGGAGTGTGGACTTTTCTGGCCATCAATGTTTAAAGACTCGTACATTTATTGCAAATCTTGCGAAAATTGCCAAAAGACAGGTAATTTGAGTCGTAGAGATCAGATGCCCCTTACCTCTATTCTTATTTGTGAGATTTTTGATGTGTGGGGTATAGATTTTATGGGGCCATTCCCATCATCATTCGGGAACAGCTACATATTGTTGGCAATGGATTACGTGTCCAAATGGGTTGAAGCTAAGGCAACTCGGACTGATGATGCGAAGACAGTAGTGAATTTTGTCAAGAGCCATATCTTTTCTCGGCTTGGAATTTCAAGAGCAATTATAAGTGATCGAGGAACTCATTTCTGTAACAAGATTATGGAGAATCTGTTCAAGAAGTATGGTATTACGCATCGTGTCTCTACAGCCTACCACCCGCAGACAAGTGGATAAGCAGAAGTTTCGAATAGGGAAGTGAAGTGTGAAGTCTATACTGGAAAAACTGTGAGTCCTAAAAGAAAAGATGGAGGGCGTCAGGCTGGACACGCTTTATGGCTTATAGGACAAGCGTATAAGACACCGATAGGAAATGTCACCTTATCGATTAGTTTTATGGCACATTCATTTGCCTGTCGAGTTGGAAGCACCGCGCATTTTGGCCTATTCAGCGCTGCAAAATATGCAGTATGGTGAAGCTGGTGATAACCGAAAATTACAATTGCAAAGAGTTAGGAAATTCGCAAATGAACTTATGAAAGCTCCCAGAATATACAAAGAGAAGAATAAAGGCTTCCAATGATGGCATGATGATCCAGAAGAGCTTTGTAGTTGGTCAAAAAAGTTTCTATTATTTCATTCTTAAACTCAAAATTAATTCCTAGTAGTTAAGGTCCAGATGGACTGGTCCATTTGTTGTTACTAATGTTTTTGCTCATGGTGTAGGGAAATTAAAGTCTAGAGAACCAATAAAATTTTTAAAGTGAATGGGCAGTCGATTGAAGCCATTTTAATGAAGGTTTTGGAGCTAACTCAACGGAGAATTTGAGGCTCGAAGAGCTGGGGAGTAGACAAGCTGATTAGCTCAAAGAAATCTAAAGGCCGGAGACGTTTAAAATCAGCGCTTAACTGGGAGGCAACCAGCTGGTGAATTTTTCATTATTTTTTTTTCTTCTAATTTTTTTTTTTTTTGAAAAAAAAAAAAAAAAATTTTTTTTTCATGAAGGGTGGTCCAACCTGGGGACACTGTGTTTTTCTGGGTTCAAGAGTCTAGAGCAGAGCTTCTATGGGGTTTTTAAATGGCATGGTTAAAGTTGTTTTATTTTCTATTTTACTGTGTTCGTTGGGGTGAGTATAGAGAGTTTATTCGTTTTAGCAAGGGGGTATATATGCGTTGGCTGAATAAAAAAAATAAATTAATAACTAGTTATATTTGTGCAGCAACTATAAAGAAAACGAAAAAAAAAAGGAAGAGAGAATTGACCTAAGAGAACCCGACGGAAATTGCACAGCTCACAACTTCCTTGCCACCGTCCGATCAACCGCCGTCCGCATCTCCTTCCCTTTTCCGATCAGATTCAGTCGCCGATAACGCTACAGTCCGACGGAATTCTTGTTGCCATTCTTCAGAACTCCTGCCGTCGTTCAAGACTCTCAGCCAACGCAGATTTCATCCAAAGAGCGCCAACGATGCAACTCTTGCAACCCGTTCCATCACTCCGATCAAGACCTTAGCCCAACCCTACGTTACTCTACAGCGCGACGCAAAACCCCACAGCAGTGTCTTCCTTCCTCATCTGATTCCTATCCGTGCCAACTTCAGCAACAGGCCCATTTGCGAAAAAGAAAGTTATGCAGTCCGGTGACGAGGCTGCTGCCACTGTTGCCCCTGTTGTGCCGTCAACCACAACAGCTACAACTGATGTTCCCTCCACTTCAGTAGTGAGACAATTGAACATAGAAGTTAGATTGCAGAATTTGGAGCAAAGACAAACAGAAATGCCAGCCATGCTGCAGATCAACAATGATACTTCGCACTGAGGTTTGGTAGTGAATACTCCACAACAGGGCAGTTTCCTTAAACTTTACCTTTTATTTACATTTTAAGCCTTGAGTCCACTCAATTTATTGGGTTTAAAATTAGTATTCTGAATATAAGCTCTTAAAACTTAGAATCTGTTGTCATTGTTTCAACTAAGTTTGCTTGCTTGTTTTGCTATGTTGTTTTAATGCCATGTTCAGTATTGAGAGTAATAGGTACAACATCAAACCCAATTGATTGAATTGCAGAAGTTGGTGGGATTGGAAATATGCCATGTTCAGTATTGGAAATTTGATTGATCTTTGAGGTAAATAGAAAAGCTGAATAACATTTGCAGACTAACAACCATTTGGTTTGCATTTTTGTTCTTTTGTTTTTCTTTTGGTTGTGTTAGTTGGGTGATCGCTGCAACATACCTCGCACACACTTCTCTTCACAGGTTGCCCTGCAGCAATAGATTTAACAATAGAGGTTAGTTCATTCAGTTGAGACTGAATGGAAGAATCACATACCTGATATAGCTTCCTGGAGGGTTCTTCAACTTGGCCAAATTGTTGTGAATTGGCGGGGAATGTGACCATCTTTGCTGAAATTTTTAATTTTACTGCCATGTGTTGTTCTTAGTACTTGCTTATGTTTATGCTGCTGCCATGTGCATATTTGGTATGAAACTTGACCGGTTTTGACTGTTTTGTAAAAATGCTCCTTTTTTATTTACCACTTATCCCATGAATATTTTGAGTAAAATTTTTTATTTTTGAGCTGCATTTGGGATTACTCTGGGACTTAATTGTGTCTTTAAACATGATTTAGAATTTATAGGATATCTAGAGAGGATAACTTTGCTTTTGAAACTTGGTCTGACTATTGTGAGAGCCCTAGACAACAAGACTTAGCAAGCGAAAACCATAACTTGAAATTGACCGTCATTGCACTCGTGAATCTTGGTTTAAATTGTTTACACTTTGAATTCTCAAATCGGGTTTTCGAAACTTAGCCTCTTTTGATAAGTGTTTTTGAGAGCAATGGTCTGACTGTTGTGAGAACCCTAGACGATAAGACTTAGGACTTAGCGAGCGGAAACCATAACTTGAAATTGACCGTCATTGCACTCATGAATCTTGGTTTAAATTGTCTACACTTTGAATTCTCAAATCGGGAAAAAAAAAAAAAAAAAAAAAAATTCTACGTTTTCCCACCTTGACGTTACCGTTCTTTTTACCCCTTCTAGCCTACGAAGCATGCTAAATGCGTGCTTCCAAATTCTTTTCATAACCCCCAATATAACCGTATAACCCAAAAAAAAAAAAAAAGCTCCTTGCCTACCACCTTTGAACAAGGAAATAGTCTTTTTAATCATTGTTGAGCATGCATGTTTAAGTTTCAAGTTTTGGCGCGAATGCATTTTTGTTTCTTGTTTATGTTTGTGTTTTGGAATAAATAGTCATAGCGACTTATATGTAATTAATCGTTGTGATGTCGAAAAAAAAAATAAATAGTCATAGCGACTTATATGTAATTAGTCGTTGTGATGTCGAAAAAAAAAAAGGAAAAGAAAATTAGAAAAGAAATAAAAAAAAAAAGAAAAAAGAAAAAAAAAGAAAGGAAGAAAGAATAAATAAACAGCAGCAATAAAATAAATAAAAAGAAAGAAAAATAGAGGGAAAGGCTACAATGTTATGTTTTGTTTTGTGAAGTTGCATTTGTTGCCATCTAAACATTAAAGTTAATAACGTGCATTGCTCTTTGAACTTAATGTGAAAGACTTATTTTCTTGTTACTCTCTAGCCTTACATTATCCTTTTCTTACATTATCCTTTTCTTTTGTAACCATTACCCTAGCCTAACCCATACATAAGACCTAATGATACTTAGTTGAGACTTGTCCTACATTAGTGGAGAGGGAACCGCAAGGAGAGATTATGGTTGTTCATTATCTTGTTTTCTTGAAGCTATGAAAATGTATTTTATATGCTTTGATTATTGCTCGATAAAACATTTGTTGATTCAAGCTTCGTATGTGTGCGTGAGTGTTTTAAGAATTCTTAGTGTAACCTTTTTCGATTGAGTTCACGATGATTGGATGATTTTGACAGTTTGGTATCCAATTGCGATGTTGCGTTGTAACATCCCTTCCCGGTCCACCCGTTAACCCGAATGAACCAAACCGAGATGCTACAAACTGGTTGACTTTATGCCCTGTCATGCTGATATAATAATGGATACAGACTCTTATATCATGCTGATGCTGTTTATATTAATAATGTACTTAATATTTACAAGACATGATACTTGTTGATTTGGTGTCATTTTGTGCTTAAAAGAGTGGTTTAACTTGATTTATTGTTTTTATGCTAGGAAAAGTTGGTATGCTTAGGAAAAAGTTTGGATTTGATATGAATTGAAGCAAAAAGGAGCACAATTGGAAATGTTTTGGGAGCAAGGAAGAGCTGCTGGGAATTTTTTGGAACACAAATGACAAGTTGTTCACGGCTCTTAGCCTTGGGCAAGACTAAAACAGGAAATCACGGACCACGCGGACTGATTTGTTGAGGAAATCAGACCAGCAGACTGATTGTGATATTATTGGCTGGTCACGACTTCTTCAACTAATTCCAGCACGTTTTACAGCCACATGATGATATTAGGCATAATTTTTAGTGGGTATTTTTATTGTATTAGTTGGCCCCACTTTCTAGGGGGTATTTAAGTCACAATCGGGCCTTTTGTCGATCATCTTTTGTCTCCCTTGGGTTGTGAGGAAATTTACAGAATTTTTGAGAGATTTCTGCCGAACTTTTAATTCTTTTGATGATGTTTTCTTCCATAGTCATGTGTGGCTAAACGTTCTGTTCAGTTAAGGCTAAACCAAGGTAGAAGTTTGATTTCGATTATGAGATTATATTGAACTTAATTGAATTTCTTTATTCTATTGCATTTATATTCTTTCTGTTATTTATTGGGAAAATATATCCCCTAGCGAAATTCTATTGAATGAGATTTAACCAGGACCCAGTTATATGTTGATTGTTTAGAATTTCCATAGCTATTCGGCGTAATCAAATCCCGTAATGTTTGGTTTAGGTTTGAATGCAGTTGTAATTAATTATAACTTAATTGGTAGAACTTTTCTAGGTTGCTATTAAGGAAAAGAATATAATCAGATTTAAAATGTATGCTCGTAGTTTCTGTTTAATCTGGACAGGGTTTTCCTATTAGATTTTTAAAGCGCCAGTTAACAGTTCAAATCCTCGTTCGTAACTAGGAATTGCTAGATGACTTAGGGGTTGTTATTTAGATTCGTTACTCTTAGCAACCTATTCCTCACCGGTTATAGGAATTGGTGGCAGAACCAGAAGTTTGACGTTTTTCTGGCTATAACTTGTCTGTAATATGTGAATTTAAGGAAATTACATCTTTGAAATCAAATGATCACTCAGAATCAAAATTTATCGATCCGCGGTATGCCTTGGCTGAATTTTTCTATTCAATTGTTCAGGTTAATTTTTTAATTTTATTGCATTTATTTCTTTGATTTAATTTTAATTCGTTTAGGTTCGATTATTAAATTTCCCCCGTTTATCAATATCTATTTTTAATTTATTCAGTTTTGTTCTATTTTCGACTTTCGACAAAGCTAATCCCTAGGGTTCGATCCTTCTCACCATATTTACAAGTTTTATTTTGTAGGGGAGCAGGTTAATTATTTTTGGCGGATTCGACGCCCGTCAATTGACGATTGGACTAGAGCGGCGTTGATAACTCAAGACTAACAAAATTCAAGCAATGATGATGATCTCGGCTCATTAACGGGGACTAGTGGCACCGATGACTAAAATAAATTGTAATAATTGAAAGGTTATTTTCCATTATAATAAAAAAAAGAACTACGTGGGCTTTGATTTTCTCTAAATCCTAAGAGGATACGTAGGCAATTAAACTAAAAATTTTCAATTTTAATTTAATTGAAGCCCAAAATAAAAAAAAATTATAATTTTCTATATTAGTGAATTAGCAAAATTTGTAAATTTAATGTAATATATAATAGTTCTAAGTTAATAGAAGTTTTTCTTTTAAAATTTTATAATAATTTATTTAGTCAATAAAATATAAACATTTTAAAATTATTATTTATTTATGAATTTGGAATCAAAATTTTATTAATTTTTTCAAAAATTTATGTAATACCGAAATCGAATCGGAACCGTAATTCGAACCGTCGGTAAAAATTTATGTAATACCGAAATCGAATCGGAACCGTAATTCGAACCGTCGGTTCATTGGAACTGAAACTAGAGGTTCAAGGATCGGTTCCAGTTTAAAATTTTAAACATCTTAAACCGGCGGTTCATTGAACCGGCCATACCTATGGTAACATACCATAAGGAATTCAAAACTTAGACTTCTTTAACAAGTCTACACCTATTAGGGAACAATTTCCAAGTTGGTGGAAACTGCCTAATAAGGTCCGTAGGATGTCTTTGCAAGCTGAGATCAATTGATTTGTCATACATTAAATTGAATGTCGACATAATAGATGTCTTTCAAATGTTGGCAGTGTGTGTTTCAAATCATTTAGAATCATTGCATTTACTTGATTGTCAAATTTTTTGGTCAACTACCTAACCTTAAAAACCCTTGGTCAATTCAGGCATCTAGCCTCTCTCTGTTTAAGGAAAAATTCCATTTTCGTTAATATTCCAATCTCTTTGGGAGTCTCTTTAAGGAAAATTTCCATTTTCGGTAATATTCCAACTTCTTTTGGGAGTCTCTCAAGCTTGAAAGCAGCATCTCTTTCTACAAACTCAATGGAGGGAGTTGTTACAGAACTCCATTTTGCCAATTTAATAAGATTGACACATTTCTCTACTGGTGGAAACTCACTCACTTTTCAAGTTAGCCCAAATTGGATTCCACCTTTTCAACTTAGAGAGTTATGCCAAGGATCTTGGCATTTAGGAAAAGTGCTTCCTCCTTGGATCTGTTCACAAAAGTATTTAGCAACTCTAGATATGTCTAACTCAAGTATAGTTACCATTCCCAGTTGGTTTGAAATTTCTTTTCGCACTTTATTTACTTAAATCTTTTAGGCAACCAAATACATGGAAAGATTCCACATTTAACTTTGACTCAAGATTAATCATTATACTCTTTTTTGGCAACCAAAATTGATTTGAGTTCAAATTACTTTAACGACTTTTTGCCTTTCGTTTCTTCCGCTATCACTTCATTAGATCTTTTCAATAATTTATTTTCTGGGTCTATTTCTCACTTCTTGTGCTCTCAAATGAATAAGGAATTTTAATTCAATGAGTCAATGAACATGTGATTTTTAAACCTGGGATCAAATTGATTATCTGGAGAGATACGTAACTGTTGGATGAAGTGGCACGCTTTGGCAGTTATACGATTGAGTAATAATAAATTTATTGGAAAAATTCCAAGCTCAATAGGAAATTTGAGTATGCTTCGATCCCTACATCTACGGGACAACAATTTATCAAGAGAAATACCATTATCTCTTTCAAATTGTAAGAGATTGCTGGTCATTGATCTTGGTGAAAATCAATTTGATGAAGAAATTCCAAATTGGTTTGGAATAGAAGTTCCTAAATTGATGATTCTCAACCTCCGCTCAAACAAATTCTATGGTCCTATTCCTGTTAGGGCACCGGCAATAAAATTACGAAAAATAATTACAGCAGAGAAAAAAAATAAAATTGTAACACAGAATTTACGTGTTTCACTATTAACTGTTTAGGGCTACGTCCACAGGACCAACTTCGAATATTTCTTCCACCATTAAAAATAGTAGGCTTACAAAGAGAGTAATACAAAATAGCGGTACTCAAAAGTATTTCCCAAAAACACCCCAATAATCTTCACTATTTTTCTAGACCCTTAGTTTTAAGAACCTTTTCTTAAAAACTGAAACTCTCAAAATCTCTTTTTTTTTTTGACCCCTTGTTTTAAGAAACCTTTCTTAAAAACTGAAACTCTCAAAAATCTCTTTTTTTTTTTTCTTTTTCTTTTGCTTTTTTTTTTCTTTTTCTTTTGCTTTGCTTGTATGTTGAGATGAACTGAATCATCTCCTATTTATAGGAGAGGTGGACGCGTTAATCACGCGTCCACCGAAAAACAAATTGAGATTCACCAAAAAAAATTTTTCCTTCTTTTTGTTTATTTTCAAATATGGGTCCCACTGAGTGGGCACCGCCACAACAAATCTCCCCCTACAACTCAAGTGGGGATGTTAGCCATACCGGCTATCTTTCTGTAAGTGACAAGCTTCTCCGTAGGTAAAGCTTTAGTCATCATATCAGCGCCATTATTATCAGTGTGAATCTTTTCAATCTGAAATAGCTTCATCTCCAGCGCATCACGTATCCAATGATACCTCACATCAATGTGCTTTCACAATCAATGTTGCATTTTGACCTTGAATGCAAGGTTCGAATTTTTGCTGAGGATGTAGGATGCGCTTTGGACTATCACATAGCTAGAGTGTACTTTCTTAGTTTCTATACCCAATTTTCTTGTAGGAATTTTCTTCATCCACCAAGAGTTCTTCCTAGCTTCTGTCAAACTAGCGGGTAAATTTTTGCCCTCAAGTGGATTGAGAGAATGTGCAAATGCATTTTTGCGATTCGATTGCTAGATAAACTGCTGCTCCTTAAGCAAAAGTTCATCAGATATGCAGAAGCTGATTTTTGCGCGATATCACATCATCCAACCCATATCTGCGTCTTCTGTAACCATCTAACACAGGTTTCTATTATCACCCAAAACAATAAGCAGATTTTGGAAGTGCCTTTCAACAATACTCGAGAATCCACTCACTGCATTTCCAGTGTTCTTTACCTGCGATTGAAAAGAAATCAGCCTAACAACGGACCAACAGCGTTTGAGCAATATTCGGTCCTTGTGCATACCATGGCGTTACATCAAGTTGCCAAACGGCCGGACTTGCCAAAGCGGATGCATAAGGAATCTTCTTCAATTCTTCTTTTTCTTTCTCACTTGAAGGACATTGACTGAGACTTAATTTGAAATGACCTACAAGTGGAGTACAAACTGGTTTCGCATTGCTCATGTTGAATCTGCTGAGAACTTTCTCGATGTACTTCTCTTGAGATAGCCACAACTTTCTCCGTTTCCTGTCTCTAGAGATCTTCATTCCAAGAATCTGTTTTGCCGATCCCAAATCCTTCATGGCAAAGGATTTTCCAAGCTCCTTTTTTAAGCTCTCAATTTTTTTAGCATTTTAGCCCACAATAAGCATATCATCCACATATAATAAGAGAATAATAAGGTCGCCTTCTATGAACTTTTTCACAAATACACAGTGATTAGAAGTAGTTTTCTCATACCCGTGATTTACCATGAAAGAGTCAAACTTTTTGTACCATTGTCTGGGAGCTTGTTTGAGGCCATACAAGCTCTTGTACCATTGTCTGGGAGCTTGTTTGAGGCCATACAAGCTCTTCTGCAATTTACACACCAAGTGTTCTTTGCCTTTGACTATGAACCCTTCTGGCTGCTCCATATAAATTTCCTCCTCTAAGTCATCATGGACGAAAGCAGTCTTTACATCAAGTTGCTCGATCTCCAAATTCAAGCTAGCTGCTAGACCAAGCATAACTCTGATAGAAGACATCTTGACTACAGGTGAGAAAATTTCTTCAAAGTGAACTCCTTTCTGCTAGTTCTCTGGTTCTCCCCCCTTGAGTTAACAAGTCATACTCATTAGGAGAATATCTCTAGGAAGGTATCCTGCCTCTCGCAGATCTTCGCAATTGAGGCAGTTCTTCTATTAGAGCTGGTTCAGCATCATTATGAATAGGTTCACCATCATCTTCTTCATTGTTTTGTGGTTCTACATGAGGTTCTGCATCAAGACTAACAGGAAACTCATTGATAGACTTTGGCTTGTCATTTTTCTCAAAGTCTTCAATGGTTTGGTCTTCCAGGAATACTACATCTCTGCTTCTGATGAGCTTCTTTTCAACTGGATCCCATAATCTGTACCCAAAACCATCATTTCCATAGCCCAAGAAGATATAGTGTTTTGACTTCGAATCAAGCTTGGATCTTTCATCTTTTGGAATATGAACAAAAGCCCTGCAACCAAATATTCTAAGGTGATCATAAGAAATATTTTTCCCTGACGACACCTTTTTTGGTACATCTCCGTTGAGGGAGGTTGAAGGTCAAAGGTTGATCAAGTAAACTGCAGTATTCATTGCTTCAACCCAAAAGGTTTTCAAAAGTTTAGCATGAGAGAGCATACATCTAACCCTTTCAACAATGGTCCTGTTCATTCTCTCTGCAAGTCCATTCTGTTGTGGAGTTTTGGGAACTGTCTTCTGAAGTCTGATGCCGTGTTCTAAGCAATACTTCTCAAATGGTCCTCTGTACTCACCATCATTATCAGCTCTAACACATTTTAACTTTCTTACCATTTCATTATCAGCTCGTAAAAACACATTTTAACTTTTCTTCCCGTTTATCTTTCAACCACTACATAAAGGACTTTAAACATATTCCAGCACCTGGGTTCCTTTTGGACTTTATTGGTTAATAAAACCAAACCTTTCTAAAATGGTCATTCAATAAAGCTAACATAATATGGAGCAACCACTCAAGATGTCACCCATTGACAAAACATCAGTGTGCGCTGTCCAATTCTAGAATTACCAGGCTTTCTAAGAAGCGGAAGAAGGGGAGTCTTTGTAAATGGAAACTCTATGTGTTTACCAGACAAAACAATAACTCTATGTTGTTTACCAGACAAACAATCAGTGCATATTTTTAAAGGCAAACCTTTCAAAGATAGCATTTTCTTCTTGGTGAGAGTCTCCATTCCCTTCTCACTCAAGTGACAAAGTCGTTTGTGCCACAACTCAGCAGATGAATCTTCAACTGCATTCACCACTCCTGTGCAAACTTTGGCCTGGGTGTAGTATAGGGTGTTGAACTTTCTTCCTCTTCCGAACACTAGGTTACCTTTGGAAAGCTTCCAAGTTTTATTAACAAACAGATTTGCATAACCCAATTCATCAAGACAATGAACTGAGATCAAATTGAAGTTTGCCGCAGGAGTGTATCTCACATCTTCCAACCAGAGATCATAACCAGCATTGGTTTTGATGCATACTGTTCCAATGCTGCAATTTTTCATATATGTGTCATTCAAAGTCTTGACATGGTCGTAATCTCCGAGGGTAAGTGATGAAAAATATTCCTTCTTTGAAGAAATATGATAAGAACATGCAGAGTCAATAATTTTGAAGAAATATGATAAGAACATGCAGAGTCAATAATCTAAAGAGATTGTTGACTTGTGGAACACTCACTGAGACCAGCATGAGAAATTAGTGTACTACCATCACCAAGTGCATCAACATCAATAACTACTGAGGCTACCTCCATATCGTCTTTCTTTTTCTCATCATTTTCTTTGGCTCGTTCCTTCTTCCACTTTCTGCAGTGCCTTTGGATGTGACCGGGCTTGCCACAATGATAACAAGTGACACCTTTTCTTGACTTGGATCTTCTCCATGAATTGTCACGCTTGTCTAGATTTTGGGGGTATCTGGTTTTCTTCTCCCCCTCCTTTCTGTAACTGTAACGAGTGCATCTGAGTTGCTATCGTACCAGTCTCCTTACGTCTAGTATCTTCATTCAGAATACTTTCCTTAATTCCTTACACTGTGGTTTAAGTTGTAGATATCCCCTCTGACACATTACTGAGCGTAACACATCAAAGCGATCTCCTTAAACTGTCCGGCCAAGGGAACTCAATAAAGATTAGTTGCCTGCCACTGGTCGTTCCACAACATTATTTTTTGACGTCATCAGTTAGTTCAATATTATTCTTGGAATTGCCAAGTGATCTGAAGCACTTTTTCGCATCTCTGTACTTTAAGGATTACAAGCCTTTCTAATTAAAAAGCTTTGTACTGGCATTCTTCCGCTCGTACATGTTCACTCCAACTTCTTCCAGCATTAATAGGCATATTTCTCATCGAAGCGAGTATGATTTATTGACGCTCAGTTCATACAGACTGCCTAATAGTTTTTATGACGCTCATTTCAACAGACTGCCTAATAGTTGCGACTGCTTTTCTGTTAATCGATTTCCAATCAGTCTCATTTATTGAAGTTGGCCTGACTCTTTTCAATTCAATCGTTTCAAAGAGATCTTTGCAGCATAGAAGATCTTCCATTAATATCTTCCTTGAGTCTAACCATTGTGCCTGTTGTTCTATCGTCCATTTTTTACTTGTGTAGAATATTATCACCAACAGAAACCGTATAGGTGAATAGTAGTATACGTGAATAGTAATAGTATACGTAAATAGTTCCTGTATGTGTGAATAGTAACTGTACACGTGAATAGTACTATACGTGAATAGTGTTGGGCTTAACAGTGACGGACGCAGCAACAGTAATGCCAATAGTACTATTCACGCCAAATTTGAGTTACTATTTTACTAATCATCACTAGGTCAATTCTGCAACGTCTTTTTGAACAGACTGCACCGATGCACTCGTCGTCATGGTATATTTATTTTCAAAATATATCCACGGATCCGGTACCGCTATCTGCTTGGCGGATCTGTTGGAACCAGGCTCTGATACCACTTATTAGGGCATCGGCAATAAAATTACGAAAAATAATTACGACAAAGAAAAACAATAAAATTGTGACACACAGAATTTACGTGGTTCATCCTTAACTGTTTAGGGCTACGTCCACGGGACCAACTCCGAATATTTCTTCCACCATTAAAAATAGTAGGCTTACAAAGAGAGCTACCCGAATATTTCTTCCACCATTAAAAATAGTAGGTCTTACAAAGAAGTAGTAATACAAAAACTTAGTGGCACTCAAAAAGGTGTTTCCCAAAAAACACCCCAAAATAATCTTTCACTATTGTTTCTAGACCCTTAGTTTTAAGAACCATTTTCTTAAAAACTGAAAAACTTCTCTAAATCTCTTTTTTTTCTTTTGCTCTGCTTTGTAATGTGAGAGAACTGAATCATCTCTATTTTTTAAGAGAGGTGGACCTGTTAATCCACGCGTCCACCGTCCGAAAAATAAATTAATCACGCGTCCACCGAAAAATAAATTGAGATTCACCAAAAAGAAATTTCCTTCTTTTTGTTTATTTTCAAATGTGGGTCCCACTGAGTGGGCACCGCATAACAATTCCTCACTAAATTTGTTATTTAAAAATGCTGCGAACCTTAGACTTATGTTATGGACAAATTCCGTAACCGTGTGAGGCCTAACTGAAGAGCGTACCAAGCTGCGTTTCAACCTGTGTGGGTTGAGGCGGTAATCCATGCTTGTGCTCAAGCATGACTTAAAACTCAACAAAACATAGCTTAAACATAAAGGGAAGAACTCTTCTCGACCCTAAACAATCCTTATGAGAACAATCGGAAAAATAAAGTCAATTACTAAGCAAAGTTAAATTGACTAAAAAGTTAAATTGACTAAGTTTGAATGAAGTGCAAGCAAGACTAATAAGTCGAATTCAGACTCTCCTAAACATAAAATCCAAGGCTTGAATATATAAAATTAAGCACATACAACAAAAAGTTGATAACCGTTCCTCAAAAAATTATTTGGTAACTCACCAAAGTACAACAATTCATCGCGACCATACATGCAAAGACTAAATAAAAACAAAAGAAAGCTTTTTTTTTTTTTCAAGAAGCTTGAGCATTTATCGTGTGCTTGAGTTGTCATCAATGGTACCCGCTTACGGGTATATGAATACGGCTATTTTTTTTTTCTTTCAAGAAGGCTTGGAGCATTATCGTAGCTGCTGATTTGTCATCAATGGTACCCGCTTACGGGTTATATGGAAGTCACGAGCTCATAAGTGGCCTACTAGGCACTGCGCTCTCTATTACCATACTTGTCGCAGCGAAGCGATCCGACTG
Organism: Jatropha curcas; assembly: GCF_014843425.1. The sequence continues at coordinate 121,744 of NW_023590785.1, forward strand.
CCTACAAGTTCTTACACTTGTTGACTCATTTCGGACTTTTCTCTTGACTCAAAAAACACATTACAAAAATAAAGGCTCATCTTTGATATCTATGGCTATCCTTACCAAGAAGTTACTAGAAAGAAAGTTAACGGTTCAAATTCTAGCTCAATAAATAATGAGAAACTCCAAGCTCAACATTTTAAGACTAAAAGAGGTCAACAAATTTAAACAAAATTATTCAAATGCCACAAGGAGTCCAAAATACAGTCAAAGTGACTGGTAGTTAGACTAATTGAAATTGCTTTTTCAAAACCCTAGTTCAAAGGACCTTGTCATAAGCCATAGAATAAAATTCTTTGCAACTTTTAGTTTTTCGAAATTTAGAGTTTTAAAGGTCTTACTTAAAAGGACACAATAAACCCTTGGCAGTTAATCCCAAAATCAGCCTCAAAAATCTCATTTAATCAAACAAAAAAATTTTTACTCAAAATTCATGGTGAATAACAAAAACGCGAACCAAAAGTGTGCCTGACATTACTAAACTCAAACCAGTCACAATTCAAAATGGCTCACGCAGAAAACAAATGCAGCCAAAATAAGTTGTTATGGCAATAGCTATTTAACAAAAGAAAAGCTCAAATCTTCAGCAATATGCCATCATAAATTCAGCAGCCATTATTATACCATGCTGAAGCATAAAAACACTCATTAAGAAAAAAATAAAAAAAAAAACACCTCGGCTAATAATAAAACCCTTCCCCACGACCTTACTTTACACATTGTCCTCAATGTGGGACAAAATCACAATTAAAGTACACAAGAGGAAAGGTCTCAAAGAGTAATAGAAAAAACTGCCCCTGTTTCACTGAAACTTTACTCATTCAAATAAAATTGCAACCAAAAGCCAAGCTGTTGTCCCGGTAAGTGGATACCCTGTTGTCCGGTAAAGGGTACCTGCTACAGAATAAAATGCAAAACACAAGCCAGACAAACAAGCAAACAAGTGAATGGCTGGTCACTTTTTCGACCAAAATTATTAACAATATCAACCATATGCAATACTTGTTACCTATCCAGTCCTGCACCTGAAAATCAGTTCATTTACAATGCTCAAATCCTAACATCATTCAAAATTTAGGCATAAATTATCAACACAAGCTTAACCGTTTCCGAGTCAATAATTAACTCAAGGAAATAGCAGAGAACTAACAAATCAACTAATCTCTTAGGAACTTTAAACTCTTAGGAACTTTAAATTTTTAGGAATCTGCACAAACCTAAGAAAACTAAAAATGCCTAATATACCAACTAAAATCCAATATCAGCAATAATATGAGAACAGAATAATAGCAGTGCAGTTTCAGTGTATGTAATCAAGTCAATGAATAAAAGCAGAATTTCCTATCAGTATTCAGTCATATTTACCATTATTGACTAGCACAAACCTATATAAGACTGAATCTACTAACTCAACAAAAAACTTGATCACAAATACACCATTTAATAATACACCCATTAATCATTCACAAACATTCTATTCCCCGCAATTTCAGAATTCCTCCAAAACCTGTTGTATTAGCATTCTCTGCAACAGAACTCAAAGAACAATCCGAAAGGAAAATATTCAGAAAACATTACCTGTCGGTAGAGTAACTAAAAGTAATCGAGACAATTAAACTATTTATTAGCAAAGGAGGAAGATGACAGACTGTATTTTATTTGCAAATAAATAAATAAATAAAATAAAGCAAAAATTTGGGGTTTGCTTCTCCCACAAAGCGTCCTTTTTTTATCGTCGATAGCTCGACATGGTCACTAGCATCTTCTTTACTCTAAATAAAAATTAGATCAACTCAATTTGATTTTCTATCCAGTGGAATGCTCTTGGAAGCCTTCATTATAAATGGCTTTGTAAAATGGCTTGAGTCTATGGCCATTGACTTTGAACACCTTCTTAGTTTCTAAACTTTGAATCTCAACAGCACCATAAGAAAACATATTAGTAACAATAAATGGACCAATCCAACGAGAACGCAACTTACCGGGCATTAACTTTAATCTAGAATTATACAATAAAACTTTTTGCCCAACCACAAACTCCTTGTTTAAAATTAGTTTATCATGAAATGCTTTTGTCTTTTCCTTATAAATCTTAGAATTTTCATAAGCATCAAGACGAATCTCCTCTAACTCCTGCAATTGTAACTTTCTTTCCACACCAGCAGCATCTAACTCAAAATTACAATTTCTAACAGCCCAAAAAGCTTTATGTTCTATCTCAACAGGAAGGTGACACTTTATGTTCTATCTCAACAGGAAGGTGACACATCTTACCAAAAACCAACCTGTAAGGGGACATACCTATGGGTGTCTTATAGGCTGTTCTGTAAGCCCACAAAGCATCATCAAGTCTAAGGCTCCAATCCCTTCTCTTTGGCTTCACCATCTCTCTAGGATAGACTTCACCTCTGTGTTTGATACCTCAGCTTGCCCACTTGTTTGAGGATGATAGACTGTAGAAACTCTATGAAAAACACCATATTTCTTTAATAATGCCTCCACAGCTCTATTGCAAAAATGAGTGCCTCTGTCACTGATCAAAGCTCTAGGAAAGCTTCTAGGAATTCCACAACCCTGCTGAAAAGTATTTGACTTGACCCAAAAATCTTAACAAACGAACTTCTAGAATCATCAGTTCTGGTGGGCCTTTATGCTTCCACCCATTTTGGAAACATAGAACTCGAACAGCAATAATGTATATAAGTAAAAACCAGAAAGAAGAAGGGGAAATGGACCCAATAAAATCAAGTTCCCCCACCACATTCAAAAACTTTCACATACAAGTATAAAATCGATTCCCCACACATCAAAAATTTCACATACAAGTATTGGGGTCTGACTCATCTCATTCCTTCGAGATATACTTCCTGTTCTTTGACACTGTTCACAATTTTTACAGAAAATAAATGCATCACGAAAAATGGTAGGCCAATAAAAACCACAATCCACTATCTTTCTACCTGTTCTCTTAGGTCCAAAATGACCACCAGATGCAAATGAATGACAAAAAACAAGAATTGATTCAATCTCATTATCAGGGATGCATCTCCTAATAATTTGATCAGAACAAAATTTCCACAAATATGGTTCATCCCATATATAATACTTAGATTCACTCTTCAAATTTTCTTTTTTAGCTCTACTTAAATCAGAAGGCATAGTCTTAGTAACCAAATAATTCACCAAATCAGCATACCAAGGGATCATACCTTGTAATTTAAATAAAACAATTGGCTCTATCATGAAATCAATTCTGTTGTAAAGGAAAATTGGACTCCCTCATGATGCTGGCACCCAACCTGCTCAAAATGATCAGCTACCAAAATGCTGCAGGGCACCCTTTTATTATCATTGATTTGGTAAGATCAAATTTGTGTAAAAGAAGAAATCCATCTAATTTGTTCTTGCTTCTGCTCCTTCTTTCTAAGAGAAACTTTAAGCTGCATGATCAGAAAAAACAATCACTTAGAATTTAAGACAGTATGATCTAGAATTTATCTAAAGCAAAAAACCAGATAGCTAAAAGAACTCTTAAAAACAATAGCTAAGAACTCTTTTTCAGTTGTGGAGTAATTGCGTTGTGCAGAGTTCAATGTCCTGGATGCATAATAAATCACATGAAAAAGCTTTTCCTCATGCTGCCCTAAAACAGCCCCCACCGCATAATTACTTGCATCGCATATAATTTCAAATGGTATAGACCAATTAGGAGCTTGAATAATAGGAGGTGTCGTCAGTGCTGACTTTAACTTGTTAAAAGCCTCCTTACATTCTTCACAAAACTCAAATTTAACATCCTGCTGCAGTAGTCTAGATAAAGGTACTGCTATCTTGGAAAAATTCTTGATAAAACCTTTCGCATAGAAACCTTGCATGGACCAAGGACAAGAACGCAATTCCCTCACAGTTGTGCGGGCTATGGTAAATTCACAATTAAATCAACCTTTGACTTGTCTTACTTCAATACCTCTATTTAGAAACAACATGCCCTAAAACAATTCCTTTGGTCTACCATAAAGGGTGGCACTTCTCATAATTCAAAACCAGATTTATTCTCAAGCATCGTTTCAAGAACAAAGAATTTAAATTATTGTAAAATGCATCAATGAATCACCATACACTATAAATCATCCATTGAAAAACTTCAATGCAATTCATCAATAAAATCTGAGAATATGCTTGACCAATACATCTTCGAAATGTTGCCGGTGCCTTACAAAAGTCCAAAGGGCATTCTATTCTAAATGCCAAAAAGTTCCAAAAGGACAAGTGAAGGTAGTCTTCTCTTGATCCTCTGGTGCTATCACAACTTGATTATACCCGCTGAGAAAAACCATCAGGAAAGCAGAAATAAAACTTACTATCCTGCTAACCGCCTCAAGCATCTGATCAATGAATGGTAATGCGGAAGTGGTCCCTTTCTAGTGAAAAGTTTTAACTTGTGGCGGGCGGGGGCGGGCGCGCGCGGGGGCTAGTCTATGCACCATACGCCATCCATCTTGAATCCGTGTTGAACCAGCTCATTTTCTTGATTTGCTACAACCGTAACTCCTTGATTTCTTTGGCACGACTGAAAAAATGAAAATGGACTTACCCATTTACTGTCTGAAAATTGGGTTAAATCACCCCAGCATCTAATAGCCTTTTCAAAATCTCCTTCTTCACAACTTCCATTCATCAGTGGGGTTCAGCCTCCTTTGAGCTTCTCTTACTGGCCTTAGCATTCATCTTCTAACAAAATCCTATGCATACACACCGATGGGCTTATACCTTTTGATGGTCAGCCAATGTCCATCAATTAGCTTCCTTATGTATTCTTAGGAATCTCTTGTCAACCTTCTTCTTCAATCTTAGTTAACTTACTGAAATGATAACTGGAAGTGTTATCATTATCTCCCAAGTAAAAATATTTACTTCAAATGCTCCAATAATGGTTTGAGTTCAAGAACTGGTGCATCTATAATAGAAGGCCAAAATTTTGTATGATTAGGTAAATCCTAATCCTAGAAACCTCTGTACCTTTTTGGAACTATTGGTTAATTGACTGCAATTCCCATACTGCATCCTTGATTTCTGCACTTAGCGGCTGGGTTGTACTTTCTTCATAAATTCCTTGACTAATCACTACTCTACTCATCCTCCTTGCGCTCAACTCAACGACATTCTGCACACCATGAATCAATTATATTCAAGAGAAAAACACAGAATGCTCATCAACAAGATGTTTCATTAGATCAAAAATATTAATTTAACTACTTCCTCATCAAATTCCATGGGTTAAAGTGCTAGGCATCCACATCAATTTTAAGTCTTGGCAGTTTTTTTTAAGAAAGGTCTACCAATAAAATCAAAATCAATGCAGAATTTGATGTGGAAACACTTTCCCCCATATCCAAAATATAAAAATCTGCTGGAAAAATTAATTGTCCAACCTGCACCAAAACATCCTCAACTACACCCATCGTACGCATTAGAACGATCAGCCAATTGAATAATAATACTAGTTTCCTTCAAAGCATTTAAATTTAAAGTTTGAAAAACAGAATGCGACATGACATTAATAGATGCTCCCAAATCTGCCATTGCTTTCTCAATTTTAGAATCACCAATTCTACATGGGATAGAAAACGAACCTGGATCCTTACACTTTGGAGGTAATTTTCTTTGAATGAATGCCGACACATTTTCCCCAACGGTAACTTTTTCACACATTTTCCCCAACAGTAACTTTTTCATTATTTCTAAACTTTCGCTTTGTAGTACATAATTCCTTAAGGAATTTAGCATACCTGGGAATTTGCTTGATTGCATCAACTAACGGTATATTAACCTCTACCTTCCTGAACATCTCCAAAATCTCTTTCTCTTGTTCTTCCTTCCTTGTCTTGGCCAACCTACTGGGAAAAGGAGGAGGAACAACAAAATTATTAGCATCATTAAGTTTAGAATTTACCTCAACTTCAGGAATATCAGAATCCTTTGAACCTTGCTTGTGCTTCTTTGTTGACTCTTTTACATCCTGATTATTAACTTCTCTCCCACTTCGCAAAAGTATAGCACTAGCATTTTCTTTAGGATTAATCACAGATTGCGATGGAAGCTTACCAGAATTTTGAGCTTCAAGTTTGCTCACAGATGAAGCTAACTGGACCATCTGCTTCTCTATATTATGAATAACTAGTCCTAGTTTTTTCCTGCTGAAACTGTTGTGTATTAGTAGCCAAAGCTTTAAAATATTCCATCAAAGTGACATACCTTGATTTTTGAGCAGGAAGAAGATGTTGATTCACTTGTGGTCTTTGCTGCTTGGTAGCGATTTTTGCATTGGTCTGATTCCCATTAATCAATTCGGATTGTTTCTCGCCATCCCGGATTGTAAAGGGGATTGTAAGAATTAGAATAGGGATCATACCTGCGTTGTTGCTGTCCAAAATTTCCTACTGCATTGGCTTGCTGCACTAGTTCATCCTCTTGAAGTGTAGGACACATATCAGTAGCATGACCAGGAACCAAGCAAATTCCACATGTTTTAACAGCTTGCATATTTCCTACAGCAATTTGTCTAACCAAAGAAGTTAAATCTGAAATTTGTTTCTCAAGATTAGACGTACTTACCTCATTAACCTTCTTAGACGTGTGATCCATTCTCATTCCAAACTGCTGGGAATTTGCTGCCATGTTAGCAATTAATCTTTTTGCATCTTCCGGTGTCTTGTCAACTAAAGCACCTCCACTAGCAGCATGTATCATATTTCGATCCATCGGCATAAGTCCCTCATAAAAATATTGGATCAACAGCTGCTCAGTAATTTGATGATGGGGACAGCTTGCACAAAGTTTCTTAAACCGCTCCCAATACTCATATAAACTCTCTTCACTATATTGCCGAATGCCACAAATGTCTTTCCCAAATGTCTTTCCTTATGTTGGCAGCCCGAGATGCAGGAAAATACTTCTCTAAAAATATTCGCTTCATCTCATTCCATGAATTAATCGATCCAGAAGGAAGGTAATACAACCAGTCCTTAGCTTTGTCTTCCAATGAGAAAGGGAATGCTCGAAGCTTAATTTGCTCTTCTGAGGCTTCATGCTAGAACACACCACATGGAACTCCTTCAAATGTTTATGCGGATCCTCACCTGAAAGTCTATGAAATTTAGGCAACAAATGGATTAGACCAGATTTTAATTCAAAACCAACATCTAAAGTAGGAAATTGAATGCACAAAGGTTGCTGATTTAGGTCAGGTGTAGCCAATTCTTTCAAGGTTCTGGTAGCCATGGTATCAATTTCAGATTCTGATTCTGAAATTAATTCCCTCGGAGAATTGTTTGAACTATCAGTAATCGTATCAGTGATTCGTCCGTTCAGATGAGGCTTGACTCAAATTAGCTGTTGTTTAGCTTTTTAGCTAATTTTCTCAAACGTTAGCTGTTTTTTCTACTGTTAGGATCAAAAAATAATTTCACCAGAATTGAGAACTTCCTGTCATAGAACCAAATGAATTCAATTCTCCTTCAATTCTAACAAATTTTACCAAAAACCCGAAACACAACATACACAAAGGTAAGAAACATATTTTAAAACAGACAAATAAAAACACAAAATATTAATAATCTTTCAGTCCCGCGCAACGGCGCCAAAAGATATTGATGTTTTGTTGGGTCCACCAAAATTAAATTACTGAATTTAACTGTAGAAGGTGGGGAAATTCAGGTCGAACCTTAGGAGACTGAATCTTAATTTTTGTTGCTTTAAAAAAAGAAGGGGGGGTTTTGTTGTGAGAAAAATCAAACTAACAGTTCAAAAAAAAATTAAATTAATTAAAACTAAAGTTATAATGCATTGAGGAAAAAAACAATTACAAGGTGATTTCTAATCCAAGCACAATTGATCACAGACAACTTATGAATTTATTACTCTTTGAATTACTTTAACGAAATTTACACAAAAAGCATGATAAATTCGCCAACATCTCCCCTATTGTCATTAACTGAGCCCAGCACCCTCAATTAACTCTAATTATTTAAACGATCGGGTAATTAAGCAATCCCTTTCAATTTAATAAGCACAGGAAGTAGTTAAACTTGAACAACAATTTATAAAGCATAAACCATTTAATTCAACCCTATTGTCTCTATAGATTATTACTGAAAACCTGAAATATAATCAGTAATATCTAATTGCTACTAACATTCAAACTTTCATAACAATTACGGATTATGAAATCTGAAATAGCACTTAATCCTACCAAACAATTCACTAATAGGCCTTTTTAGCAAAGAATTCAATAGAATCAACTCAATAAGAACAAGAAACAATAGATATTCAAGAAGAAACTTCTCATTTAAAACCCAAGTCTCACAAAAGTGCAAGGATGATAAATCCCTTGAATTGATGTAAAGAAATTAGCCACTCATAATCATGGCTTCCAATCACCAAAATCACAAACAAAGAATAAAGAACAAAACTGAATTAATAAGATGAACTAAGAAAAGAAAAACGTGCTCCTAGCTGCTGCAGAATCAAGCTCTTATACTCCATATATAACACCTCCAAAAGGAAAAGAATCCCTAATCAATTGGGAAATTCAAAAGCAGTAAACAAAAAATATTTGCTGTTCTGATTTCTCCCCTGTTTTTCAGCATCTTCTACTCTAAATCAGGCTCTAACTCCTTCAATAAATTTGAAAATCTCTCTCTCCGCTTTCTAACGAGCTAAGGCTCGCCCAAAACGGACATCTACAATAAGAATATGACCTAAAAAAACGAAATCAGATTGAAGAAGAAATTCTACTCAAAACGTTAATCTTCTATGACATTTTTGAAGACCAAAACAACTTCATTTCATTTAATTGTCCTCACAACAACTGTAGGGCTGTCTTCTAAGAATTCAATGGGCCTGGGCTGAGTTAGTTTGGACACTTGGAACTCCAGATATGAAGTCCACAACAGAACAGGTTGTGCTTAGTTATACAGCACATAGCTTCAAAATTCAGAGCTGAATTTGATCAATATTGAGACTGAATTAGCTTCTACTCTTTGACAATTGTAGAACTTTATTTCATCTTTCCAAGACGTCAAACGGAATCCAATTTGAAGGTCTACAACTCCAGATATCCCTGAAAAACTGAACAAGGGTCAAGATAAAAAAAATGCTGGAATTTTACCAATTTAAACAATTTAGATCATATTACGTACAAATGCAACTAAAATAAAATGTCTAATTGGTAAAAATTGTCTAACAAAGTGAATTAAGCACATAAATAACCCAAAAATGCATATGAATATAGACAATAAAAGCACTTGATAATGCACTTATCGAGCGGCTTAGCGGATTAAGGCGTTCTGCCCTAGTGGTCCATTACCCCATGCAAAGTCTGCATGCAGGCGGGGTAGTGTGCTGCTCGGGCACAACTAGTTGAGAGCTGGGCCGCTCTCTTTATGAGCCCATGGTAGGGCGAAACCAGTTCGGTACGGCATGGCGAGGCTTGCCTCGGAGCCAAGCGGGAGGGCTCCCGGGGCGCCGCACGGGCGCAGTGCTGCGCCTGCGCGAGACTCTATGCTCGTGACAGAGTGGAATCAGAGCAGGACTTGCCGCATGTACAATACCTAGTCGATGATGCACAACTCCAGGGACAACGTCAAAAGTACCGCCCTATGTCTTGTCTCCTCGTGGTGTCGAAGCAATGGCGGAGTCCTAGGCACCACAGCTCCTCGTGATGTCCAAGCAATGGCAAAGTCCTAGGCATCACATCTTCGGGCGATGCCGAATCAATGGCGGCCTAGGCCTTGCACCTCTATCCGGTGTCAAAGCAATGGCGATCCGGTGTCAAAGCATGGGCAGACCTCAAGGTCACCGAGTGTGTATCGGAGCGTGTGTATCGGGCCAAGCAGTGGCTAACATAAAGCTAGAGAAGTGGGTCGAAGTGGGGCGTATCAACGACGGTCCAAGGGCGAGTCGACCTCCCTCGGCACGAGGACGTGCCTGGTTTTGAGTGGGGGAGGATGTTATGGACAAATTCCGTAACCATATGAGGCCTAATTGAAGAGCGTACCAAGCTGTGTTTCAACCTGTGTGGGTTGAGGCGGCTTAGCGGATTAAGGCGTTCTGCCCCAGTGGTCCATTACCCCATGCAAAGTCTGCATGCAGGCGGGGTAGTGTGCTGCTCAGGCACAACTGGTTGAGAGCCGGGCCGCTCTCCTGATGAGCCCATGGCAGGGCGAAACCAGTTCGGTACGGCATGGCGAGGCTTACCTCGGAGCCAAGCGGGAGGGCTCCCGGGGCGCTGCACGGGCGTAGTGCTGCGTGAGACTCTATGCCCGTGACACTTAGCTCATAATAAGCTCTCTGAATCTATACCGAAATGTATTAGCAACTTCAGTGCAATGATATCAGTAAATGTCAAGCTGGTTTACTATGGTATCCAAATATTAGAATGAGTGTTACTAGAGAGAATACAGATCTTGTAATGAAAGGAAAATGCGAGAATACACTATAACCCTTTAATGGGTAAGAAGTATGGATATCTCTAATAACTTTTTACTTGGAGAAATACCAACCGAAGTGACAAGTCTAATTCAGTTAAATGCATTGAATTTGTCAAATAATTTTTTGACAGGAAAATTCCAAAAAATATAGGTGATATGCGACAACTTGAATCTCTGGATTTATCAGGAAATGAACTCTCAAGAATTACTCGAACTATTTCCGCCTTAACCTTCTTGAGCTACTTAAACTTGTCGCATAACAAGTTAACAGGCGAAATTCCTTCAAGCACTCAAATTGATGACCTTAACGCATTGTGTTTTATTGGCAATTAGCTTTGTGGGCTTCCATTGAATAAGACTTATATATATTGGTCAATTTAGCTATGTGGGCTTCGCATCGAATAAGAACTTTATAATAGTATTATATATATTATAATATAGTATATATATCCTCAAATTGATGGCGCTGTTAACGCATCGTGTTTTCTATTGGCAATCAGCTTGTGGGCTCCATTGATATCTATATTTAATCCTTAAATATCTGATATGGGATCCAGTGGTGCTTCATAATGGGCTTTGGATGTGTTCTTATCCCTGTTGCTTGGTTTTGTCTAATCTAATGATGTTAGGATATGGGCTCATAGTGTTTATTAAGTTGTTGTTTTGGGTTGGTTTTATGATGCATGCAATCTGCCCAATATCAAGTTGTTTGTTTTGGGCTGGAAATGACTTATTTTGTGTTTTAGAGTTAAGCCCATGTGTTTTGGCCCTAGGGCAGCCTAGTTAGATGCTCTTCTTTAGGGTTATGTTTGTTTGAGGCTTATATATTTCCTCCTTAAGATGTAAAACGGGATTTTTGGGTATAATTTGAATCTAAGGCAAAATTGTTCATGCTCTTGCATGTTCTTCTTAATTAGAGTGATTGTGAGAATTTTCTATCCTCTAATTGCATCAAAAATTAAGGTAAACTTATCAACTCATTGTGGCGTTTATCTTGTTCTTTACTCGATTATTGGTGTTTCCGTTTTTGTATAAAACGTGGGGTGCCATATAGCGTTTCTAATCTCGATTATTAGTGTTGTCCCGTTTCATTATAAGCGCGGGGTTGCCATAGAGGCGAACTTACCATCTCATTCCTTTCTTTGATTCCCGATCCCGGATCCGCGTCATTTGGTATCAAAGCCAAATCAAAGTTTTGGGGTAAGTTCTGTTATCTTAGTTAGAAATTTGAGTTTTCTTGTTATTGGATTCATTGTTGTTTATCTTCGTGTTTTCTTTTCATTCTGAGATCTACACATTATCTCTTTAGATCTTGTTGGCTCTAGACATTATCTCTTTAGATCTTGTTGGATCTAGACAATTTCTCTTTAGTTCTTGTTGGATTTAGATAATTTCTCTTTAAATCTTCTTGAATCTAGTTTTCTCTTTGTATCTTCTTATTGTTTGCATCATTTTCTAGTTACCCTTTTGTTTGACTAATTTCAGACATCTATCTTTGGATATTATTCTTGTTGTTTGCTTGTTTTGCCTGATTAAATTCTTGATAAAAAAAAAAAAGATCCAGACATTGCAGCCTTAGATCTTATTAATTAGATCTTACAACACAAAAAAAAGGTCATTATTAAAGAAAGATAAGTAAGAAATTGTTAAGGTCATTACCTACTTAAGTTGAATTGGTAGACACAAAATTGTTGGACAATCTACATACTAAGTCAATATCTACCTAGATTGAAATTGGAAGACACAATTGCTGGACAACATAAAGGCATTTTGACTTGATTTGGGAATTTATTGATAGTCTACCTTACATTCAATTGAAGGATATCATATTTTGACTTGATTTGGGATCTTATCTTGCTTATCTATGAAGAAGTTAAAGAGAGATAAGTCAAATTGTTGTTAAGGTCATTACCTACCTAAGTTGAATTGGGAGACAAAAGTCATTGTTGGACAACCTAAATAATAAGTCATTACTTACCTAAATTGAAATTGGGAGACACAAACCATCCACTTATACCTTGTTAAGGCTTTACCCTACCTAAATTGGATCACATTTGTGGGTTAAGTAAGGATATAAGTCATGCACGCTGCTACAGTAACTTGCTACAGGAATTCAGAAGCATCCGTGCTACAGTACCTTAAAAAAAAAATTTTTTTTTTTTTTGGATTTTCTTTGTTTGCTTTCTTTGATTGGGTAGAATTAATTAGGTCCATATTTGATTTGCTTTGTAGTGAACTAAATTCATACATTATATCCAGAAATTGTCTTTTAAATTCTAGTTTCTATTTCTTGTTTGTGTGCTATCTTTGTAATCTTTGCTTCCCCCAAAAAAAAAAATTTTGTTTAAAAAAGTAAAAAATAAATATTGGGGTTTGTTTAGGGGTTTTTTGTTTATTTGCTTGTTCAACACTCTAATTATAATCAAGTAGTACATTGTTTTGTTTGTTCTGGTGTGATCCAATTCTACCATTCATTTCGTTTGAGTTTTCATTCTAGAATTGTGCTTACATTTCTTTTGTTAAGGTTTATTTTCCTTGTGTTCTAAACGTGCTTTGAGGTTGATTGGTTGGCCTGAAATTCTGAAGTACAATTGGAGGATTTGCATGGAGTGATTAAAGAGTATAAACACGTGAGGGAGTGCTTTATCACTAACTCAAATGTTTTTGTGATTTCTATTTTGAACACTAACCATGAGTGCAGGCGCATTTGGAGATAATAGTGGGGAGGGAAGTCAAATGGAGGATCCCCAGTTGAAACTTGTAATGGAGTCAATCCTAGGACAATTTAGAACCTTCAACAATTCTGATATGAGAAAGGAGTGCAGGAGATTAAAAGCTGCCCAACGCTCTAATACAACAAAGAGTTCGACCTAGTACTACACAATAATAGATTCACTCATGAAGAAGAGAAGGTCGATAATCCTAATCATACTTACAATAAGTCAGGAAGGGTGCAAGGAAGGAAAAATATGGATTACCTCAATAGGTATTCATTCACAAAGGATGGATGGATGACTGGCCCAAGATCATATTCCTCAAAAGAAGAGTATAAAGACCAATATGGAAAGCAAAAGATGAGTTTTGAAGCTGTCAATAAAGAAGAAGAGTGAAAAAATAAAATGAGTGAAAATATACTGAGTGCAAGTAAAAAGGAAGAGGGAGAAGAAAAGGAAAAACAAATTCAACCTATATTTGTACCTTTGTGCAAAGAAGTTTGTTTGACCATCAATGATCCTAACCCAATCATCCTAAATGATCTTAACCCATCCTTGCCAAGTGTGTTTGTTGATCTTTTGCAGGACTTTGAACATGCATTTCCAGAAGAGATTGCCCAATCTTCATGTGAGGGTAAAAAGGTTGTTCTTGCACCATTGATACCTCAAGAAGTGAATATTGATCAGAAAAAGTTGCTTGAGAGAGAGAAAGAGGAGTTCACTGATGTCTTTCTTGAAGAGTTGCCTAGTGGATTGCGACCTTTGAGAGGGATAGAACATCAAATCGATTTCATTCTTGGCTCCACCATTCCAAATCAACTAGTCAGTAGAAGCAATCCAATAAAGACAAAGGTGTTGCAAAGGCATATTCAGGTTGTAGCAACCAATGGAGTTCAATACGGTCTAAAAAGGAGAAGAAGAGTAAAGAAAAGGGCATGGCGGACTGATCCTAGCAAGCAAAAGGATTCCTCAACTTTTAACTAAGATTCGAGGACGAATCTTTTTGAGGAAAGGGAGAATGATATGGATCCATTGGTGCTTCCTAATGGGCTTGGATGTGTTCTTATCCCTTGTTGCTCCTTCGTTGCTTGTTTGTCTAATTAAATATGTATAGGGATATGGGGCTCATAGTGTTTATTTTAAGTTGATTTTGGTGTTGGTTTATAATGAGCATGCACTGCCCATATCATAGTGTATTGTTTTGGGCTGGAAATTACTTTAGTTTTGGGTGCTTTAGGAGTTAAGCCATGTGTTTTGGGCCCTAGGGCAGCCTATGTTTAGATGCTCTTCTTAGGGTTATGTTTGTTTTAGAGGCATAGAAATAGCCTCCTTAAGAGTTAAAATTGGGATTTTGAGCTAATTTTGAATCAAAAGGCAGAATTGTCATGCTCTGCATTGTGTCTTCCATTAGAGTTGATGTGAGAATTTGCCTTATTCCTCTTAATTGCAATCTCAAGAATTAAAGGTAAACTTATCACTCGTTGTTGTGGCGTTTATCTTTGTTCTTTGCTCCGATTTATTGGTGTACCGGTTTTTTTTTATTCCCCCACCCAAAAATTTATTAAAACAAAAAACTCCCCCCGTGGGGTATTATAAACGTGGGGTGCCATAAAGCGTTTTAATCTCGATTATTGGTGTTTCCGTTTCATTATAAACGTGGGGTGCCATAGAGGCAAACTTACATCTCATTCCTTTGATCCGATCCCGATTCCTTATCATATCTTCACAAAATTGACTTGACATTCTCTCCTTTTAGTATTCATATTTCTTTTTTTTTATAAATTTTTTGAGTTTCTATATTATTTTTAAATTTTCCATCACTACAAAAAAACACGGTTTTCCATCACTACAAATCAATATTGCGATGATTTTGCGACCGATTATGATGAATTTTAAAGTAACAGAGATTAAATATTTTTCGACGGATTTGCGACCAATCTGCGACGAAATTACCGATGAAATTGCGACTGACTGCATATCTATCGCCAATTCTACAACTAATAAATTTTGCGACTCAATTGAGATGAATTTACGACCACAATTGCGACGGATTTGCGACCGTTTTTCTGTCCATCGCTAAATTATGCGCTGCAATTCCGCGCCAAATTTAGTATATGGTTTACAACGGATTAGTGATGGATTTGCGACCATTTTTTGCTACTGACTTCTTTAGTCACAAGTCGGTTGCAATTTGTTTGATTATAAAATGACATCGCATGATTAAAAATTGCAATCAATTTTTAAATGAAAAATGACATCGCATGATTAAAAATTGCAATCAATTTTTAAATGAATTGTCGGTCGCAAAAAATTAGGGCTTTCTAACCCCTTGGTCCCCTTGGGCGCAATTGCAGCGCGCCGCTTCTCCTTTTTTTCTCTCTTCTCTCTATTTCTAGCACGCCTCCCAAGTGCAACGCCGATCACCGAAGAAGCTACTGTCGTCGGAGAAGCCACGTCAGTCGCCTGGTTACGTAGGTGCTCTTACCCTTTTATTTTATCTGCATTTTTGTTTTTATATATGTTGCAAAATAATTTATATTTATATTTTATTTTATTTTATGTTGATTTTGTTTTTTGTTTTTTTTTTTAATTTGTTGTGAAATGGTTGGTGAATTTTTTGTTTTTGTTAATTTTGAATGGAATAATATATTTGTTTTATATAGGATTTTGTTGGAAAATTTAAGTTTTTAATAGTTTGGTTCTTTATGTATTTGCTTTTTTTATAGAAATTTGTTTGTTGTAATTTTGTATGAATAGATAATATTTTTGTTTGTAAAAATTGTATTAATGGAAGGATAATAGAAAAATGGAACCTTAAGTCAAATTGTAAAAAATAATGCACAATTATTAGAAATAATTGTAACTTTGTAAAAAAAAAAAATTAATGAGTTAATTAATACTAATCAAAATTCAAATTTTATAGTAATCAAATTAATAAGTTGTATTGAAATTTATTTTTTTGAAATTACTTTATATGTAATTAATTACTATATATAAATAATACTGGATTTTTCAAAAAAAAAAATTATGAAAAGGGACTTAGGAGACCTAAAGATTGGATCCTTAACCTCTTTTCATTAAATGAAACATTGAATTATGAAATGTTAATTTCATTATCCCTAGCAATCAATACAGCTCCATTATATTTGCAACTGGAAACCTCTGTAAATTTTATCACATAATTTTTAACAAAAAAAGTTTATATTTCAACCAAAAGTATGTTTCTTTTATTTGATGTGTAAAATCAAACTGGGCCATTGCAACAAAAAGTATGTTTTTTTTTTTTGATTTGATTCCTATTAAAATTTTAACTAAAACTTTCTCCGGTCTAACAACCATCTTGACATCACTAAACTACAAGTCGTTTGCTAATTTGTTATTATCTTAGACACAAGGCTTGGGGAGAAATTTTGGTAAATACAGTATCATCCTATTTTGGTAAACACACGCAAACATTGTCTCACTAATCACACCTGGATCATTTTTATTGAGTAGAAATCACATGAATGATACGTTTGAGTTGGAGGCCTAATAGTGGCCATTCTGACTTTGGAAATACGTTGGGATTATATATAAGTGTTTATGTGAGTGTGTTTTGACTTGAGTTTTGATTATGTTATGCCGAAAGTATTGCCAAAATTTTTTTAAAAACTGAAAAATTAGAAATCGTACACTTATTGATATTATAGTAAGTTTATAGATATATAGTTAACCTTAGTTAGAAATAACCTTAGTAAGTTTACATATATATAGTTACCCTTATACATATTTATACATATTTACCACATGTTATTCTTTCTTAGATTGTTATTGTTTCTGATGATGCTTGTGATATGTATATATATGTCAATTTTTTACAATGGAAAAAAATTATGGTTTTTAATATTATTAAATTATTTTTTTTTTACAATGGAAAAAAATTATGGTTTTTAATATTATTAAATTATTTTTTTGTGCTCATAATTATATTTTACGATCGACTAGCGACCGAACTGTAATTAAATTATAACCGTTAAATTTAAATTTGCGACAGATCGCCAACCAATTAATTTTGAGAATCTGCGACAATTTGCGACCGCGTTTGATAATTGCGACCGACACTTTTTGAGACCGATTAGTCGGTCGCTAATTTGTGACCAATATTTATAATTTTGCAACCGATTAGTCACTTGCTAATTTGCGACCGATTAGTCGCTTGCTAATTTGTGACCGCTTAGACAATCGGTCGCAAAATTATTTGCGACGAGCACTTTTGCAACCGATTAATTTCTGTTCCAAATCGGTCGCTACATCCATTTAGCGACCGATTTAATATATTTTGCGACCGATATGTCGGTCGCAATTTACCGATTTTTTTGTAGTGTATAGATAAATAATTAGTTAGGAAAATAATTTTTTATTATATATATATAATATAATTAGTTAAGATAACAAAATATATCTTGTATCTTTAATATTTAAAAAGTTATTTTTACTTAGTTTGAAATTTCAAAAATATATAATTTTTTTAAAATTTTTTGAAATTTCATTTTATCTTATAAACAAGCTAAGGTTGTAAAGTAACTAACTGTGAATACTCAAATTTGAGCTTGAAAAGACTGTTTCAGAACTACAGACACCGCGACCGGACGAAGGCCATTTTGGAAGTTCACCGAAGTATGCCAATATGCGTATTTAAAACGTCCGGAATGCTGCAGGATCGCGGAACAGGTCCCGAAATAATTTATCGGAGATCGAAACTCCTAAGGACCCCTCTGAAGCGAAAGACCCAAGGGGCGCCGCCGAGCACGGCGGCGCTGCCCCTGCCGCCAGCCTCCGGCGGCAGGTGCCGCCGGATGCCCAATTCTGCCTATAAAAATGGCCTCCGGGTCTTCATTACCTGCCGCCGGCACCGGCGGCACCTGCCGCCGGATGCCCAATTCTGCATATAAAAATGGCCTCCAGGTCTTCATTTTGGCCACTCCTGTCTGTGTTGACGGACGACCTTTCTCCCTCACGCTTTTGCGATTCTTTTACCGTTTCTTTTGCATTTTTAATTCAGTCTTTATTTTTATATGTTGTGATACTTGGCCATTAAAAATTAAACAAATTCTAATTAATTAATTGATATTCCCCGAACGAAATCGGGAGCTAAGAAGCGG
Source organism: Jatropha curcas (assembly GCF_014843425.1). The sequence continues at coordinate 140,131 of NW_023590785.1, forward strand.
TCGTCGATTAAAATCAGGTACATAAACGAAATCTGCTTTCATTTAATTTTAAGCACTTCATTGCATATTCTCTCTTACGTCTTATTAAATTCTACAACTGCATAAATGCATTCACGTCATTATTTAGGTAAATAAAAAAACTACTTTAATTAAGGCACGATTTAAAGTTAAATGCCCGATTAAATTAATAATCATTGGCGTTAGATCTTAAATCGACAATTTTGGCTAAAGATCTAGTTAATTAATAACTACGGTTCAATCGCCCTTATTTCGAAACAAAATCCGGCTTAAGTCCAATTAACTTGATAGTTGTGGCTTAAAAGCTTCAATCAATCGCGTTTTTGGCAACCAAATTTGCCTACAGTTTAATCAATTTTACACTTTGCAATAAATGCCTACGGCTTAATCAATTTTTGGCAAACAAATCGCCTATAAATAAGATTAACCATTTTTTAGAGACAAATCGCTTAAATCATTTTTGACATAAATACCTTGAATTTGATCATCAATTTTGCGCTAAAAGCCTTTAAAATCCGATCAATTTTGGTTAAAGCCTTAAAAATCAATTTCATTTGGCGACAATCGCCCGATATCACGTCATTTTGGCAAACAAATTGCCTTAAATCAAAAACACATTTTGGCAAAAGGTCCTTAAACTCAATCAATTTCGGCGACAATCGCCCAATCAAACACTTTGGCAAACAAATTGCCTAAACAAACTCATTTTGGCTTAAAAGCCTTAAAATCGAATAATTTCGGCCAAAATTGCCTTTAAAATCAACCATTTTCGGCTCAAAGCCTTAAAATCAAAACCATTTTCGGCTCAAAGCCTTTAAAAATCGAATAATTTCGGCAAAATATCTTAAAATCAATCATTTTCGGCTCAAAGCCTTAAAATCCAATCAATTTCCGGCAAAAATGCCTTAAATCAACCATTTTCGGCTCAAAGCCTTAAAATCGACCATTTTTTGGCAAAATTGCCTTAAAATGAACCATTTTTGGCTTAAAAGCCTTAAAATCAATCAACTTTTGGCGACAAATCGCCCGACAAATCAATTTCGCAATAATAAGGCCCGCCGAACATCAATTTTTGGCAATAATAAGCACCAAATAATCAAACTTTGGCGGACAAAATCGCCCGACACCATTTTGGCACCAAATGCCTTTTAAAACCAACATTTTTTGCGACGAACGCCTAATCGAATACAATCGATCCTTGGCAAAATGCCTAAACAAACATTGCACAAACGCATACACACACTCATGCCAAAGCATACACCTTCAAAGCCCTCAAAGAAGGGCCTATCGAACTACTCGTTTGACTTGATCTTCTATTCAAACGGAAGTACGGTAGGCACGTTAAGGATTTAACCCCGAGCCGGGCAAGTCGAAATTCACATTAAACATTTTCATTGTCCAAATTACATTAATCACCTTGCAAAAGCATGCATTTTTTTGGTTAGTTCACAGCATGCAGTCTCGGGATCCACCTCGGGTTCGTAGACCATGCCCTTAACAATGGATGTAGACCATGCCTTAACATTGGGATAATTAATCTAATAATTAGGTTAATTAAAATTGGAGTCACTTAGGGTTTTTCCTAGTTTACCCGAAAATAATTAAGCGAGGTGGCGACTCATACATTCACGTGCATTTCTGCCCTTAATCACATGCATTCATATGCCTTGATATTTTGGGGTAAGGGGTTCACACTAACCAATTTGGTTAGGCTCATCGTAATTTATTGGTTCACTGCATATTAATTCTCTATTCTTTCATTCTATAGTTTTGCTCTATTTTTTTCCTTTTTGTCTTTTTTTTCTTTTTATTTTCAAATATATTATTGTTGTTGTTCAATTGACTTGTATTTCTATATATATTGTTTTTATTTCTGCCTGTAGCTTAGTAGGTACATTAGATATAAATTTAGAGTTTTCATCTTGTGTTTATTAATTGATTGTATTTATGGTATAACGATTTTTATTTATTTATTTATTTATTTATTTCAGAGTTTGAAATTTAAGTTGGATTTGCGCTATAAGTTAATTAGTTGGAATTCATTAAATCCACCGAGCCTCGGGCTGAACTGCCGAAAAAAGGGGACAACCAGTTCTCAGCAGCGGTGCAATGTGCGCAAAAGCAGCTGAACCAGAAGCGTGAAAAATCCATGCATTGTGATTCTTCTAAATGAGCCAACAAGCCACATCAAACAACAAAGGCCAAAGACTCTCACCTGTAATCAAGTTAGCCAGAGTTTAATTCTATCTCCAATTTTCCTAAAACAAGAGATGCAAAATACGGACAGGCACTAAACTACGCCAAATTCCAACCGTATGAATAAAATTCCGAATGGCATGGATACCTGATTCTGCGAAACATGAACAAATAGAACACATGTATCTTTTATTGTTTCTTTTTATATTTTATTATAATTAATGAGGACTATTGAGTGATTAATTTATTTCCCATTTTGTTTCCAAATAAAATAAAAATGCCTCTTTTTTTATTAGGAAAATAAGACTCAATATCTAATTAAATAAATTAATTTTTGTTTATATTTCTACAAATCCATTTATTTTTAATTAATATACATAAAGATAATTATTAGTTATTTTTTTACTTTAGTTATGAAAGCTTATGAGCAAAAAATATATAATATATTTTGTAAAGAGTATTGTTGTATCATTAGAATATAAAAATTGAGCTACACTTATAAACTTAAAATGCTTGAAAATTTAAATAGGTTCAGCTCGATTCATTTTTATCTAAAATACTTGCAATTACTTTTATTATTCATTTAGTGAAAAGTTATCAATGAATTGTTTTTTGAAACAAAGTATAATGTACAATAAACAGAGCAATCTGTGGACCTTCATCTAGTTATTATAAAAATAAAAGTATTTTCAGAACTCAACATATAACAAGAAATAAATTTTATTAAAAAAATTACCAATTTGAATTTAAAAAATTAAGCTCTTCTTAACTCGAAAGGCCATAATGTAATGAAATTTGATATTGATGAACTAAAAAAAAAAAAAAAAAAAAAGGCCATAATGTAATGAAAATTTGATATTGCATGAACTTAAAAAAAAAAGAAAAAACAAGTAAAGCAAATCAATAAATGAAAATACAAATGCAAATCATGCTATGGATTTCAATATTAGGTTAATGAGTTTAATTCAAGTATTTTGTTTTTCTATTATGTCTTAAAGTTGCCAAAATTTAAAAATAATTAATAAATAAATTAAAGACGCATCTGATCACATAAAGAAACATCTAAAAAAAAAAAAAAAAAGTAAAGCAAATCCAATAAATGAAAATTACAAAGCAAATCATGCTAGGATTTAATATTAGTTAATGAGTTTATTCAAGTATTTTGTTTTTCTATTATTCTAAGTTGCAAATTTAAAATAAATTAATAAATAAATAAAAGATCACAAAAAAGAAACATTTTATCCTCTCCAAATAAACCCTCAGTTTTTTCTAAAACCATACAATAAAAAAGAATATATTTTTTTTCTTTTTTGCCTCTCTCCTAAATAAAATATTATGTATATTCTATTAGAAATTTATTTTTTAAAAAATAATATCCAATCAAATCATACAAACATAAACATAAAGAAAAAAGAATGTTAAAAATATTTTTTTTCTTTTTTTATCTCTATCCTAAATAAAATATTTAAATTATAATCAAAATAAAATCAAATATTTAAAAAATAAAATATAAAAATTTTCAAATATATCATTATCGTATATATTTTATTAAAAAAATAAAAATTTTAAAATTCTTAGTTATCTATATTTGTTTATTAAAAAATAATTTTTATAAATTACATTAAATCAATTAATAAAATATAATTTTCTAATTCGCTATGACTAAAGTTATTGTAGAATTTTTCAAATTTCATTAAGGGCGCTATCAGAAACTCCATTATTTACTCCTATTTCCATATTTATATATAGTATAAAAAATAAAATCACAATTTATAACTAAGCGAGCTAGGTTTAAAACGAACTTTTTTTTTTAAAATTATTCATAAGATGCAGAATTGGTTTAAAGATTATTATGTATTGCACAACAAGATTTAACTTTTCTCATTGAATACCCCTCCATTGCAAAATATAAGTTATTTGTAAAGTTTTTACACGGGATTAAAAAATAATTAATTTCCCTAATTATAACTAAAATAAAACTAACTGAATAAAAAATCTTACACAATGGACAGTATATTGGTTGACCTTTGAATAAGGTGAAAGTGTTTTTCATTGATATACTTTATTTTTCGACAACATAAAAAGCTGGTCCAAATTGATAGACATTCCAGATAGAGTTTGTTCATTGCTGATTCCTTCCCCAATACTTGGATATAGGAAGTCGCATTTATTTCCATTCATTATCATGACTCCTGTTTCACTTTATCGAAAGATTCTTTTCTTATTTTCTTTTTTTAATTGGTAAAATAAAAAATATATATACTTATTTCTGAGACATTATTTATCCAAATTCATATTATTTATTAGAAATCCATATTTTTTGCTGTTCAATTCATGAATTTTTATTGCTTTATTGTAAGAAGTATCCAAAAAAATTATTGATAAATACTGTCATTTCGAAAAGTTTTTGAATACTAGTTTTTGTAATTTCATTCCTACTTGTGAAGTTGAATTTACGAACATTTTCCTAAATAAGTTACATTTTTTAAAAAAATATATTATTGGCAGGTTGGCCTAGGGATGGATGCAGTTCGACCCAACGAAATGGATTCAATTTTAATTTCAATAGGAAAATATTAATTTTTTTTCAATCCGGTTTATATTCCACAAGCCAAAATACAAGTTTAAATCCGCTCGAAAATAGTTAAAAATCAAACCAAAATGCATGATTCGGTTCGATGATAATAATGGTTATGTCACTTACCAATGGGTTTGTAAACTAACTTTTGCTTCCTCTAACATTGAAAATTTATATTTATTGTCCTCCCAAATCAGTTTGCTAGGTCCACCTCTTCAAATTTTCTTCCTTCATCTAAATTGGTCACTCTTCGTTTGCTATTTTTCATAATTCTACTAATTACTCAAAAAAAAAATGGAGAAATTTTTAAGTAGACTCAGTTTACTACATCAGCTATAGACCTAATCAATGAAATAAAGTCATATTTGCAGCTGCTTTTTTCTAGCGTATTTCCAATTAATTCTTTCACGTTTCATGTTTGGTTAGAGATAAGAAATCTAATTGTGTTGATTTAGGAGTTATTGATGTAGGAAAGGAAAAAAATAAGTTGTTGATATGATTTTATTTTATTAAATAGGTCTATAACTGACATGGTAGATTGAAATAATTAAATCTATTTGGTACGTTGACAATGCATCGTGTGGATACATGAACTTTTATTCAAGTAATTTCCCGTGTCCTCGATCTTGTTATGTATGGTAACACTAAAATATTTATTTGTTGATGAAAATTTACTAGTTGTGAAAATATATGTTGGTGTTGCGCAGTAGCAAGCTTCTCATAAGTTTTCAATTTACCAACACTATAAGAAATTATATTTTTTACATTAATTTTCTTTTGCATTGCATAATTTTTCTCACCAAAAGGTTGCATATTATATATGATTAATTAAAATAACTTACCATCACTAATAATTTACTTCAATAATAAATTATAATTTCGTTCTTGTAACTTATATGCCTCATTGCCAAAAAATAACATTAACTACATTTGGAGGGAAAATTTAGTACCATGAATTTTTGAGGGCATTGTTTTAGTGAAATTGAGAAAAATGATAGTCATGTGAAGAAATATATGAACTGGCCAAAATAATTTTTTATTTTGCTAAAAATAAAAAAAAATTATATGTATAACAATTTTTATCTGTATTTAAGCCAAAATAATTTTTTATTTTTACTAAAAATAAAAGAAATTATTTTTGTCACAATTTTAATCCATATTTAACAATTATTTTGAACATTTAAATTTATTAAAATTTTCTAATAAAAAAATATATACACTTGCTAAAAAAATAATTGTTTTTTTGAAGAGGAGAGAAAAAGGAGAACTAATTTTTATAAATACTCAAATGGAAAAAAAATGAATTTATAAAAAATTCTATTATTTTCCATTAATAGAATAAATTTAGTGCAATTTCTCCAAATGTAGGCTAATTGTGACCACACAAGTAGTTGACTTGGAGGAAAGAAAATCTTATCATGTCACTGATAGTGGAATAAGTTGAAGAACAAAAAGTAAACTCGCTAGAAGAATAAATTCAGAGTGTCAATGCTTGTTGTGTTAGACCTGATATATATCTATTTGGATAAAAATAGAATATTTATACATGGAATGGAAGCTTTGGTGGAGCTACTTGCTTTGATACCCATGCATGCAATTTGGAACTATTCTATACTCATCATCTTAGGTTATAAATATGCACATAAATGTGTAGAGTTGTGATAGGAAGAAGAGAGAAAAAGCTATTTATTTATCTATGTAGCTCTCATGAAAGACATAAAGAGTGGAGTTAGAGCCAAGAATGACTTGCCGACAATTGCCTGATAGCAAAACTATGCTGCCGGGAAGTCATTCTGGCTCTACTTTGCTCTTTATTTTCTCATGCGAGCTTGTCGATATAGATCAGCCAACTCCAATGTCACAGACGAAGTTAGAGGTTTATATTAAGGAGGACAAAACTTTAAATAATTAAGGGATAAAGAAATGATCTTCTGTCAAAAGATTAGGAGATGGTCTGTGATCAAAAGGTTTAGGTCAGATTTTAAACAATTAAGGGGCAAAGCAAATGATCCCCGGTTAGGGATGATGCTTTGGGATCCAAATTTCCCAGGTTCGATCTGTCCCATTGCCTTATAATTAAATTATTATCTTCACCTATCCATTGAGAGGCTCAATAGGCCGAAATAATATACTGTGGGCCAAAATAAGGGCAGCCTTTCTCTTGGCTCATCAAATTGGTGAAAAAATTATAGTTGAGAGTACTCGTACTCGAGACCTCCCACTTACTTTTCACATAAGCACTAAGCTACCAGCGGCCAATAACAAGCAGTGTGTTGCTAGTTATTAGTGACTGTTATCAACTGTCAACAATTTCGATTAATTAGGTAGCCTGTAAATGAGTATACAATGCCAAAGGAAGATGATGATGCTATTTATTTATACATGTAGCTCTCATGAAAGATATATGAAGAGTATAGTCAGAGCCAAGAATGACTTGCTGGCAATTGCTTTATAGCGAAACTATGCTGCAGGAAAGTCATTCTTGTCTCTACTTTGCTCTTTATTTTCTCATGTGAGATTGCTGATATAGAGCCAACTTCGGCGTCACATTGACTAAGGATGGCAATTAACCCAATATAATTTATGGAATATTTTGTTTAATGACAGAGTTAGGCGTAAGCAATTAGCGGCGCTAATAACTAGCAGAGCAGCAACGATAGTTGTCAGCTCTCAGCACTTGTATATAGTGTTAGATTGTAAAATGCTAAATAGTAGCATAATTTTTTTACACGTTATTTGAAAAAATTGTACATGTTGTATATATATTTTTTGATTAGGAGGTTCATGAGCTGAAATAACACAAAATAAGATAGCCCTTCTCTTCACTCGTTATATTGATAGAAACTATTGCGGTCGAGAGAACTCAAACTTTACCTTTTCACTCTTAATATTAGTAAGAATACTATTTAGATCACATATAGTTAGCACACACCGTATATATTACTTTTTTTATACATATATGAAATATATTAGTAAGATATCACAAATTATTTTTATTTCTCTTCATAAATTTTTTATTTTTCTTGTTTCTATAATTAAAAATATAGAAAGAAAATAATACCTAAAGTCTGATTTATTACTAATCTAATATTTTAATTATTATATTTGGTGGTTATATAGTTGTTATAGGGTGAGAAACCAGTCGGTTTGGTTCAAATCGAATCGAATTAAGACTAAAAAATGTCAAATCGAACTTTTTTGACCAGAAAAATCGAAATTATCATTTGAGCCAAACCGAATCGATCAATTTTACTGAATTTGATTTATTTTTATCTTTTCAAATCAATTTTAAGTCTAACCGATTAATTTCCGTAAAATCGAGCTGAACTGCCAATAACTTCGTTCAAACCAACAAAATTGGTAAAACTCAGCCTCTTTGAGTAGGCTGACTGAATCGAGCAAAATAAGTCGATTCCATTTTTGGTTCAATTCGGTTGGTTGTTTTTTACACCCTTAATTTGTTACAGGAATGTTGTACGTGTGAGTACACATATAAATATATTTAAAATTTATAATACTCTTGACCTTAAGATTATCAGATCTTATATTTGAAATTTTTAACTTTATTAAGCTCTGTTTGATATAAATAAATTCAAAATATAGAATTATTTATAAATGAATTCCATTAAAATTCATTTATGAATGAATTTTCATGTTTGGTATGATAAATTTAAAATATGTAATTCAATTGAATTCCATATAATCATATATGAAATAAATTCATAATTGAAAATTCATTTGTTTTTGTTTTCTAAACTATCCTTGAAATAGTAAGTTTCAAAAAAATAAATAATAAATAATATTTATGTTATGCTATATAATTTTTATATTTTTATTAAAATAAATATATAAAAATAAATAAAATTATTGCATTTAATTTAGTGATAAATATATATTTCAGTTAAATCTCTCTCCTCAATGGTAAAAAAAATGCTAAAAATATTAAAATAAAAAATAAAAATATTAAAATAAAAACACAATAATAAGAAAATATTTTTCTAAAATAGTGGCACAATGTATTGTACTGTTGTGAGGTACACATTAGCTATAATATATTTAAGGAAATTTATAATACTCCCTGTGAACCCTTAAGATTATTCAGATCTTTATATTATTGAAATTTTTAACATTTTATTAGCTCTATTGATATATAATAAATCAAAAATATAGAAATCTATTTATAAAATGAATTCATTAGAAATTCATTTATGAATGAATTTCATGTTGGTTATGATAAATTTAAAATATGTCAATTCAATTTGAATCCACTATAATACATAGTATGAAATTTTTGAAGTAATGCTGTTCATAATGAAAATCATTGTTGTTTGTTTTCTAAACTATCCTTGAAATAGTAAGGTTTTCCAAAAAAATAAATAGATAAAAATAATATTTATGTTTATCGCCTTTTATTATAATTTTTCAGTAATTTTTATTAAGATGTAACTAATAAAAAAATAAATAAAAATCCTATGTGCAATTTTTCAAATTTATAGTTGCATTAATATCATATTTCAGTTAAATCTCTTCTTCCATCAGTATGGTAAAAAAAATGCTATAACACAATATTAAAATTTAAAAAAAATAAAAATATTAAAAATAAAAAACACAATAATAAGGAAAATATTTTTCTAAAATAACAAAATTTTAAATAGGTTTGTTCAAGCTTGATAAAATAAATAAGTAAAAAAATTTGACTTTGTAGAAGTGTAAGGGTAGTTTAGTAGTTAATAAAAAGTTGAATTGCTTAGTTTCGTGAGCGAATTCATTTGGAAAATTCCACCTATTTTGTGGAATTTGCAACCATTATATAGTTATACTTTCAATATTTTCCATATAAATATGCATTTCCTTAGAATTGACATACTATCTGGCTTTTGTTGCATTCACAAACACAAAAATACTTAGAATTTGAATGGAAGTACTTTTTTTTTTTTTTTTCATTCCAAACACAAAAATATAGAATTTTGAATGAATTTCATAAAATTTCATTTGTTCCAAATAGGGGTTAGAATTGTATTTCATATGATTTTTTATGATTTGAAAATTTGCAACTTGGCCCAATAATATTTGACTGATCTTTTAGCATTTGACCAAATCAAAATTCTATCTCCGTTAGCTATATTGTTCGACAATTTAGTTTTTATAATAGTTTTTAGGAGTTGAAAGAGCTTTTTATGAAAAGTTAATATTTAGCGTTTCATAGATATTAATTAAAATTTTTTTTTTTACAACCATATCTATTGTTTTTTCCCTAAATTTAGCTAATATTCTTTGTTTATCATTTTAAGTTAAACAAATAATTAAATAATTATTTTTACTAAACACTTCTAAAATAAATCTCTATATAAACAGTTAACAGCTGTTAAAACAACTAAGAACTATTAATATATACAACTAAGAACTATTAATTATTATACACTATAATTTAGATAATATATATATATTAATATTAATATAATTAGTATTATAGCGAAGGCACTTTTTCCTTAAAAAGTTGACATTGTGACATATCCACTTGGTGCCATTTTAAATGACAATTGTGGACCATTATTCCTCAATTAGATAGCAAGCACTTTTTCCTTAAAAAGTTGACATGTGACATATCCACTTGGCATTTTAATGACATGTGACATATTCCTCCAATTAGACTTCCACTTGGCATGTTTTAATTTGATTATTTAATGTGTTAATGTATTGGTTTGGTTTGAATTTATTTTGAATTAATGTTTTTGATTTGGTTTGATTTGATTATTCAATTTATTAATGTATTGGTTTGGTTTGAATTTATTTTGAGTTAGTGTTTTTGATTTGGTTTGATTTGATTATTTAGTATATTAATGTATTGGTTTGGTTTGGATTTATTTTGAATTGATATTTTTGGTTTCATTTTGATTTGGTTATTAATGTATTAATGACTTTCAGTAATTATTATTAATTATTAGTTTTTTAAAAAATAATAAAGTTTAATAAAAATGAATTATTCAATTAATGTATTAATGTATTGCTTTGTAGCAAATGTTTTCTCTCAAATTTGTAAAGTAACAAATGTTTCCTCTAACAAACTTTTCATATCTTTAATGTATTTTAACGTTTCCTATCTAAACGTTCTGTTTTTTTTTTTTTTTTTTTTCCTACATGATGTAGTAATGCACCTTTTTTTTTAAAATTTTAAATTGTTTACTCTCAAGAAACACTTTAGCTTTTTTAAAAAATACTATATATAAGTTGTATCACTATATTCTTCTGTATTTTTGGCAAAAATATATTGGTCTTTACTTTTAAATATATTATTCATTTTTTCTTAAAAGTTTAGAATTTTCTACATTTCAACTATTTTTACTGATGGGGTTAGTAGTTCTTAGAATTTTCCTTGATGTTGCCACGTAGGATTTCAAATTAATGACATGTGTATGACTTAATTATTTATTTTCATATTTATTTAAAAATAAACTAATTTATGATCTAATTAAACCGTCTTAAATGTAATTGATTAATATAAAGTTATAGAATTAATAGCGTATTAAGTAACAATTTATATAACTTTTAACAGTAGACATGAATAGGCGTCATTATAGGCAGTTAACAATTTTATTATAAACTTTTAATGATATAAATAAATTTGATAATTATTAAAATTTTAATATGACTATGGTGACTATTTTATATTTAAACTACTTTAATTTTTTTATTAAATAATTATGTTATAAAAAGCTCCTTCAATTGATTAATTATCTAGTATTAATGAAACAACCCCTAATTTTTATTTTCAAAACTTTAGGAATTTTATTAAACCAAAAATCTGGACATTTTTTTGACCGGATATGGGGCCGTAAAACAGTGAATAATTCTTAAATTTTTGAGTCTCCAAAATAAGTTTTCACGAAGGCTGGACGGTATGGGCCGTAAACAGTGAACAATTCTAATTTGAGCCCAAAAGTTTCACGAGCTGGGCCCAAGCCCAAATAAAATGTCGAAAAGAAATTTTGATTCGTAAACAATTAAAATTTTTGAGAAATAATACGAAACCTCAAAATTTAACATATTATGAATATATATATAAATTAATTATCCTAAAAACCAAATATTGTTACTATTAATATGTTTATTATTATTATCAAGAAAATAAAGAAAATATTACGGAACTGAACTAAACAGTTAAAATAAATTGAACCAGGCCTGAAAATCAGTTTAATTTGTCGAGGACCACACGAATAATCCAAAAACCGAGTGAAAAACTTGAAAATCAACGAAATGAGACTAAATCACTAAAACAGACCAAACCGGTTTGAATCGAACCGAAATGGCCTAGAATTTGCTAGAAACCGCCTTTCTTGTTTCTTTTTTCTTTCTCTTCTTCTTCTTTGGCGCGACCTCGCTGTCTCTCCTCTCTGGTTTTCCGACCACCAGAACCAGCGCCTCCTCGCCGCGCATCCTTACCACGCCGCCGCCTCACTGCAGCACCAGCCTCCTCTCCTCTCTTTCCCTTTTCGTTATGGCGAACGCAACAACGGCAGGAGACCAGCGCCTCGGCCACCGCTTCCTTTTCGTCGCCTCCTTGTTGCAGCAGCTCCGGTCTCTCTCTCTCTCTCTATCTCTTTCCTTTTCTCTTTCCTTTCGTCTCTGGTGAACACAACTATTGCAGGGAACCCACGACTTCGTTTGATCAGGAAATCGTGTCGCATCTTCAACCCGATTTTCCGACGACTCCATTGCAAGATGGGTAGACTCCAGCTTCTTTCAGTCGATGGTAAGCCCTGATTCAATCCTTTTGAGTTTATTTCTTGAGTTTTTCATTTGAGATTATGATTTGTAGTATTATTGGAATGTTAGGAATTAACCCTTAGGTAGTTACTGTTAGTATTGAAAGGAACTTTAAGCGTTACTCTTAAAAAAAAAAAAAAAAAAAAAGCGTTACTCTTAAAAAAGTTTTTTATTGTGAATCGCAATTTAACATGCATATAAATCAACCAATAAATTTACTGCAGGTTTAGGTGAAGAAGTTGAGAATTTTGGAATGGCAGTAGCCATTTTAGTCTCTTTGCCTTAAACTCTTTTTGATATGGATTATGTGATTGGGATTTTAATTTGTGATGGGAATGAGTTGAACTTATGCATATGGTGTTATATAGATATATATATATATATATATATATATATATATATACTTATATATAGTAATATATATATAAAGTTTAAGAGTTAAGGAACATACATCTTTTGGCCGGCAGCAAGTTATCTTGAATATGTTGTGTTCTTTTAACAGAGTAACATGAAATGATATAATAATTTTCCTTGATGGCTTTATACATTTACTTGTTGGGGTTGGTATATATGTTTAAGTTGTGTATTGGATTACTTAAGAGATGAGATTACTAAATTGCAATTTAATGGAAACATTGGTACGTAATGCCTAATCTAGATTTAGTAATGATTAAAGAATGGTGGATATATTTTGGGTATTAAAAAGAAAATTTTGAATTCCTTGAGCTAGCAGCAATTAATTAGTTGGTTCCTTGAATTATAATGTTTGGGATGGGTATTTGAAGTTGTAAATTAAGTTCTTGTAGGGTAGTGAGTTAGCTAGTTTGTAAAATATGAAAATTTAATCATAAAGCCTAGACTTTTGGATTTGGCAGTTATTTCAATTTATTTATTTTTGGTAAGTTGTAGCCTAGTATAGTACATTGACGTTGTAAATTTGATTTTTGATAGGAATAGTTAGCCAATGTTTAATCCATGATTTTAACATAGAAAACTTGATTGATTTGCCCCCCCGACGATGGGCTTGTGTAATTGATTGATAAATTATATTAATAATATTGTGATATTGTGAGCAGGTAATAGTCCAATTTTTTTAGGGGAGGTGCTGCCCCGAAATTTCAAATAGAACATAATAAATAAGCTTATTTAAGATAAATTTTATAATTCGATAAATAATAAATATAGGCTCTCTGAATTATTTATTATCTTTATTACTCATTTAATGAATTTACATATTTATTTATTTATTCCATTAATATTGTTTATATTATTGTTATTTAGTTTAATTTATTGTTTGTTTATTGTTAATACTCAAGTTTATTTATGTAGTTATTTGCATTGCATTGCCTTACGATGTTTAATTGAATTAATATGCTTGCATTTAATTGCAATAACTTGATTAATGTGTTGTGATAATTGCTGTTGTTCTGTTTGTGTGGAGATTGGGATGAAATGGGTCACATGGTTTGTGAGACCTTACCGTTATACCTGGATCCAATAATGATTACCGTTAGCCGGGTTAAATGGGCGGAGATCGGCGCCCCCGTGTGGCACTGAAGTACTACCATTACCGTTACGTTAACCACGGGTTGGCTTCTCGTCGTTGCGCACACGGACAGTCTAGATTTGATTCGCCCAGCCCGCATGGTGGCCTCCTGTTGGTGAGCATTCTGATTGATCTAAATTGGGATGGAGGAACCACGCTGGGTTGCCTCTGTGGTATGAAAAAGAAAAGAGCGGAAGAAAAACAATGAGAGGGCTGGTCACGTGAGAGGATTATGACCCGGTCGGCCCCGTATGGGGGATCGGCTCCTGGTGCACATGTTGAGAGGATGAGCCATGTGGAGGTGACGGCTCATCTGGGGGTTGGCTGACTCCACTGACTAATTTTCCAGTGATTGTGATTATAATGCCAAGATGGTTAATGATTGTGGAGTGCTGGTGAATGTTGCATTGTGTGACTGGCTTGCGTGAGCATAAAACTAGTCGGATGACTAGATTGATATGTTTGTACACATTTCGCTTGTGACTGTGTGTGTTGTGCAATATTATTATCTCCTTTAGAAAAATTCACTAATGTCCTTATTTAATTTTCAGGAATAAGTCTTCTCTCTTAATTCGAGTTAGGTTAAGTTTCTTGACGCAGGCACCTAAAGAAATTTTCCCTAGTTCCGAATAATTATTTTACTATGTAACTGTATTATGAAGATGGCTATTGGTATACAAACAATTAGTGACTCTGCCCAGTTGTAGAATTTTACTTACATTTAGTCGTGTAATTATCATAAGGACAGATGATTCCTGTGAGCCCATATTGAAAAACCGTGATGTATTGTAAATTGGGTCTGAACTTGTGGAATTTTGTAAGAAGATAAATTTGGGCCGAGATGTAATAAAATCTTGAAGGTTGTTTTTTTAGTAAAATATGGCGAGGCTGAATATTTGAAATTTATTATTGAGATAAGCAATTTTTAGTGTTTCAGGCTTTACCTACGCGGCCCTCGGGAAGCCTTAAAGCTTCACCTGGGCCCTAGTGCCGGTCGGCCTATATAAACGGGTCCGTGACAAATTAATGAACATGATAGCGGTTAAAGTTTTATACAAACTTTTAATTATTTAAAAATAAATTATTTATTCGATGGATTTTAATGAATAGCGAGTTAAATTATTTTTACATTAATTTAAAAATAAACTCCAACATTATGAATTTTTAAACAACCTTTATTTTACTTTTTTTTTATTATTTCTTAATAATGTTTCCACACGATATTTTTTAATCCAATATTTTTGAACACAATGTCCTATTCACCATAATTTTTATCTCTGATAAATAAAATCACAACTATATATAGACTATATATATATAATATACTATATATATAGACCTGTATTATAATATATATATACTCTTTTTTTTTTTTTTTACTATAAAATTATATGATATATTCTTTAAATTTTTTACCTTATTTTTTTTTAACCATGCCATAGCAAAGGGAATTTGTTATCAAAAATCTATAAATTATATATATATTCTTTCAATTTTTTACCTTATTTTTTTTTAACCATGCATAGCAAGGGGATATTGTTAGTAGCTAGTATTGACGAAGATATCTTCCAACTTGATAGAATTTTCAATATCTAAATTCTTGTCGGTCAACCTTTTGAAATTGGGCAATCTGTATACGTTGATTTATAACTCATGAACCACAAATCTATAACTCATATACACAATTTTTTATAATTTTTGAGTAACAAATATAGAATGAAATTAAATTCTAAATCCGTAAATTGCTTCATTAATGATCTAGTGAAGAATTAAAATGTAAAAATTAATGTAAGCCTAAACAATTAAATGAATTTCCTTTTTAATGTTATTGATGAGTCAAAAAAAAATAAGGATGCAATTTTTTTATATGCACACTGTATATAGAATATATGAACCACTAGAAACCATCTAAATAAAATCAAACTGAACCAAATCATATTTTCTGGTTTGGTTGATTTGAGTAACTTTTATGGTTTGGTTTGATTTAAATTTTTTATTTATTGCTATCATAAATTTGGTTTGAAAAAACTATAAACCGATCAATGTGAATCATAATAAGAGCGAGCACCAAAAGTTGGCACCTAATTTTTCAACTATTAAAGGACAAGAATTTAGTGATAGATACATGTTTGAGGCTGAAAAATTAACGCCATAAATTTGCAGATCATTATATATATATATATATATATATATAAAGGAGGATTATGGAGCTTTTCTTGGTTAATAATGTGGCGCATCATTTAAAAAGCAAACTCTCTAAATTTTTTAGCATTTTATTTTTCTTTGCATGAGAAAATTTAGCCTTTTAAACTTTTGAAATTTAATTATTTCCTTTTAGTATTTTTATTTGCAGTTTTATTATTTCCTTTTAATTAATTGATGTTGACCATTCTACCTTCCTTAAATGTTTCACATTTAATTTTTCAAATTTAATAATCATTATTATAATTTTAACCTTACTAAGTTTCTTAACATTTAAATTTAATTTTCTAAATTTAATGATCATCAATACAATTTGAAATTGATATTAAAATACTAAAGTAAATCTATATTTTGTTTCCAAATCTTTCGTCTACCTAATTGAATTTCTCCAAATTTCTCTTCATTTTTATTTGAATAAATTGAAATTAAGATACTAAAATCCTCTTTCCATTAGAGCATGAGTTGATTGCAGTTCATTTTTTAGATTCTCATTCTATCATAGACCAAAAAAACCTACAAAAGAATTTCTTTTAAAGAGATGGGTTTTTTCTGATTTTGATTTGAAATTGGGTTGACATGGAATTAATATTTTGGCGAACATATATATATTCGATATTTATATATAGTATATATAAAGAAAAAGTTTAAGATTTGTTTTCTTATTCACTATTCTGTTTTTCTTTTTTTTCTTTTTTTAAATTTCAAAATTTATTTCTAATTTGTTCGAAAATTTAATTTTGTGGTTTACTTCGTCAGTTAAAAGAAAAACACCGTGGTTTTTTTATTGCTTTGTTTGTTATGCTTGCTTAGGTTTTTTTTTTTTTTTCAATTTCATTATCATTTTATATTTTGCTAATTTTAGCTTTTTTTAATACTTTTGCAGGGATCGAAGTGTGTGTAATAAAAGATAATCTAAATATGTTTTATGCAATAATGAATTTAATATTACGTTTTAATATGTTTCTCTAATTGCATCCTCTCAATGTTAAATCTCTTTAAAAAAAAACAGAAATCAAGTACTTAAATTGTTCTATAAGCCTACTTTAATTTCTAATAATATTTCCAGTCATTTCTTCCTAAAAAATGAAGTTTTCAATTTAACTCAGTACAATATCTTACATTTACACTTGAAATTAAAAATATAAATATTATATAGCCGCGTAAAGTGCAAGTTACCGCCTAGTATTCTAATAATTTAAAGACTAACTGTGGGATGAAGGATTGGATATTTCATTCCAATTAAACAAAAAAAAAAATGTAACAATTTATAAATGGTACAAAGATATTTTTTTCTTGAGAAGAAATCAAACTAGAAATTTCATTAAAAGGAAACTGTATACTGATATGAGATACAAATCAATATATTTCTATATTTTTGTATAGAAAGTCTAATAATAAACCACTTATACAAAGAATAAAAAAAACACAATGTTGATTTGAAGTATCTGATCGAGTTGACAGAGTATAATATTTGTACTATAGGTGATTGCTTGCTCTACTTGATAGCTATTCATAGTCACTGTTCGACTCCATAGTCTTTTTACAAGTCCGATCTAATTATCTTCAATTTTTTTTCTTTCTACTACAGAGGAGATTTCCACTTTTTTCTATATAACTATCTAAATAACGAAATACCCTACACAAAAACACCATAATGATTACAACAATAACTTACCATAATGGATACAACAATAATTTAGAATTATATTTGCAAATAAAACTCCAAAATATAGACAACAATAAATCACAATACTTAGGCGACAATAATTCAAATCTGTACACAGATCTGAAGATTATTTATAAAATAAATAAATAAATAAAATAGGTGACCACTGGTGAGAGCTCACCAATGGCTGTCCGTAGAAAAAGAAAAAGGAGCATTTAGGTTTTGGGAGAAATAGAGAGCTGGGAGAAAGAATTACTGAAATGTTAATGGTACGAAGATATTTAATTGCATTTATTTTATGTTTTCAGTAAATGACTCGAGCTTAATTTGGTGTGCATACCTTTTAGCAAGCAGTTGAATAGAGCAACGACATTGTGTGGAATGAGTATTCTTTACAGGGATGGCAACAGATCAAGTATCCGTTTAAAATGCACTATCCGAATTCAAACTCAATTATAAATTAGGTATTCTAGAAATTCACTTTTACTATTGGGAATGGTTCCAAACTCAATTATAATTACCTATTTAAATACCCGAATTTGTTTAAATACTCGTTTAATATTAAAAATATTTATATTTTTTATTTTTTAAAAATAAAAAGTAAGTAAAAATAAAAAATTATTATTTTAACTTAAAAAATATAATATAAATATTAAATATTAATTGGTTCCAAAACTCAATTATAATTACCTAATTTAATACCCGATTTGTTTGAATACTCCGTTTAATATTAAAAATAATTTATATTTTTATTTTTAAAAAATAAAAAACGTAAGTAAAAATAAAAAATTATTATTTAACTTAAAAAATATAATTATAAATATTAAATATCTATTACAGGTAACTTAATCATAATTTAAAATGTGTAAATCTATAAGATTTTCTTTTAAAAAAATAATTAATTTAAATTTTTTGGAATATTAATTAAACGGGTAACCGTAGCGAGTATCCAAATTTTCAAACCCGAAAAATACAGATAGTAAAAATACCCATCCGAATTCCAATATCACCGTTTATTAGCTACCAGAGCCTGTAACAAAATCGGATCTGATAGAATGGGCTTTGCCCGCGCAGATGGGAATTAAAATTGGCTTATCCTTGTCTTCGCGCCCATTTTAAGTATTTAAGTCCGATATTGGTTTTTATTAAAAAAATATAATATAAATATTAAATATTATTACAGTATTAAATATAATTTAAAATGTGTATCTATATAATTTTCTTTTAAAAAAATAATTAATTTAAATTTTTTGGAATATTAATTAAACGGGTAACCGGTAGCGAGTATCCAAATTTTCAAACCCGACAATACAGATAGTAAAAATACCATCCGAATTCATATCAACCCGTTTATTAGCTACCAGAGCCTGTTAAAAATCGGATCTGATAGAATTGGGTGCCGCCCAGATGGGATAAAATTGCTATCCTTGCTCTTCGCCCATTTAAGTACTTTAGTCCGATATTGTTTTTATTTGTTTTTAAATAATTCGTCCGATATTGTTAATTCTTCTTCTGTCCGTTATTGTTGCTAGGGACTTGTTCGGCCAAATTGACTTCTTCCTCTAATTCGGAATCACTTTTTTTACACAATGGCTAGAATCTCCAAATTGATTCATTAGTCATCTGTTAAGGATACAAAATGACTCTTAAGTTTTATTTCTCTTTATTTATTCGATAAATTCTGTTTCATTTTTATTTCTTTAAATTTTTTTTACCTCTAATCACTTCTTTCAATACTTAATAATCTAATTAATTTCTTTAAGTATGCATTACATTTTTTTACTGATTATGTATTGTTTTAAAATTTCTTACCATAACATTAGTCAACAAACATAATCCATACCTTGACTCATTATGTATTGTTTTACTGATTATGTATTTTTGTGAAAGTTTTAGAAAAGATTTTTTTTTTTCAAATCATTTTACTATATTAGAAAATAAACAAAGCATAATCCACTCAAAAAATATATATATATAAGATAAGCAACACCTAAGCCATAACGAGTATGAGTCTTTCATCTCAATTATGCTCCATTCATAGCTACATCCTTACTAATTCAAAATACTATAGATTCTTTGCGATAAATTCCCTCTATACAGTTCTAGGTTTACCTCTATTCTATTTAGTAACCTTCACTATCAAATTATACTTATGAACCATGGCATACAAGGGTCTATGAAATATTATGACTGTACCATCTTAGGGTTTATTCAGCAATACTGACTCTAGTAGCTTTTAGCTGTCATATGTTAGTTGTTAGCTGTTAGGTGTTTATGTAGTGGTTTAAAACAAAAGTATTCAGTAAAAATAGATGTTTGATTAGCTGTTAAAATTAAAATGACACAAACTACATTAAAATGTTAACTTAAAATTTTAAATTATGGCTAGAACTGAATTGACTAATTGATAATATATATATATATATAACAATTGTTTTTTTTTCCCTAAATTATTATCATTTTTTTATTTCATTTTTTTTTCTATAACAAAAGATTATTTCTTACAAAATTAAAATGGATAGACGAGAAATTTTTTTTTTCTAATGTTATTTAATTTTGACAACATGCTCTTATCCTTGTTTTAGACAATAGAAATTAAATAATTAAAATGACATATATTCCTTTGAGATTTGAGAAAGAAAAATTAAATAAATAACAAGAGTAAGTGTTACTGCAATTAGAATTGTGAGTCTTAAGAATAGGGAAAAGCAAAATAAATGGATAAGAGTGTCAAAAAATAAAATTTGAAACGCTAAATGTTAAGGGATTTAACATTTGATGAAACGCTTCCTAACCTCTAACAGCTGTTACAAATATTAAATTACCGAATAATCTAATTGATATATATAATGTTTTGACTCTAGTCAAAACACTGAACGCTCTCTAAAACACCGTTGCCAGCAGGCTTTTAGATATGCTTCTTGTTAGTGATACTATATGCTCTAGAGCCATACCATAATGCGTAATGTACATTTTATCCCTACTGATGGCAATTTGCATATATATTTTTTAATTTGTGTAGATAGTTTATTTAATTAAATGTAAGTCCATTAGCACTTTCATAGAGAATCTATTCATAACGGTTGTGAATCTGAGTTGTAGATTCTCTTGTATAAATTCTATAAAACTATTCATGATCCTTTGATAATTCACTAAGCGCTAATTCTCAAAAACACGTTCATTGTTATTAGTTTTCAGTAATTAGTATGACATACTAAAAGCCCGTTTCAAACAAATGAACTCCACAAAATTTTTTGAAATTCATTCGAAAAACCTAAATTTTGTGTTTGGAATAAAAAATACAGATTCAAATTCTATAAATCGAATTCTATGAAATTGGATATATCTAATTCAAATTCTACTAAAACTGATAGAATTTGTAAATGAATTCCATAAAATTGACCGTTAAAATGTTTATTGATAAAATTACCCACCACTGTAAACTCAACTATTTTTACTTTTTTTTTCCCTTTTTGTTTGTTTTCTTTGGAAAATCCCAAAACAGTAATGACAATTTTTTTTTTGAATTAACAATTTTTTTTAAATCTAGTAATAACTAAGTTTATCTTTTTACTTTTTTCTTTTTTTTTTTAAATTTCAAATTAGTAATAACAGTTATAAAAATTGAGTATCGATAATTGTTTTCAAATGCAATTAAAAACAGTAGTAACATTTTTAATATTTTTTTTATTTTCCAAATTAATTACTTAAAAATCAACAAGAATTTTTACATCAGTTAAAAATAATTATTGTGCTGAAAGTTACTACTTATATAATTATTAATTAGCGTGAAATTTTAGTGTATTTTTTATATGAAATTTATTATTTATATTTAATAAAAAATGACAATCTATCATGTTGTATATAATAAATATAATTGGTTTTTGTTATTTATTTTTGTTAAATTATTTTGTCAAGGGTATTATAAGGAATAAAGACAAATAAATTTTCATTTGATAATCTATTTCAAATATAAGTTTGTAAATTGAATTTCTTATTTTAAATTATGACATACCATATATGAGAAATTCATTTATAAATGAATTCTGCGTAGAATTCATTTACAAATGAATTATTCATTTATGATTCATTGTTCCAAACATAGTGTAAAGATACGGAGATAGTGAGTTTCATTCTACTTGATTGAGAACTGGGGCAAACATGTGACACTTATGGATTGAATGAGCCGGAATATATGATATCAGATAATGACTATATGGAGGTTTAGCACTTGTTAATAAGCCATTATCCAAGTCATAGTTATGTCAATCCTTATAATTAATAGATTCAGATAGGTTTAATTTATTTAAAAAAAAATATTTTGTTATGGTTTTAAAAGAAAGAATCAAAATATTTTTCAGCTCTATTGAAATTTCTATTATTTAAAATCTAAAAACCTATCCAGATTAAAAAATCAAATTGGTTCCATTCAGTTTAAATTTTCATAAAAAATATATGTGTATATATATTTTTTTAAGTATTGGGGGATTCAAACTTCAGTCAATGACTTAAGTCGCATATGTACTTACTACTAGGTTATGCTTTAGTGTGCATAAAAAAATATTGATATATTTACTTTGTACTAATTTAATTTGATTTGAATCAAAATTGATGGATGCCTAACAAAGAACTCTCCTCTTTTAATTACAATAGAATAATTGGAGATTCTGCGTTATTATAAAAGTGAAGAAACCAATCAAACCACACTTAATTGACTTGAGAACTATCTAATTGGCATGACGACTATTACATTACATACAAAAATTAATTGACAAAGGTTGCTACAAAAGTTATCCTTGCATCCTTTGGGGAATCACTTCAAACTTTTTTTATTAACTCTATTACACTTTATTAAAATGTAGACTTTTTACATAATATGTGCTCAGAAATAAAAAAAAAAAAAAAAGACAATTGCTCTATTTGGCCTCTTAACAAGTTTTAATTTGAGAGTGAGAAAACTTCTATGACTTAACTAAATTGTATCTAAATTCGAATTTCAGTATGAATTTGAAGCCACAAATTTTTTTTTTTAAAAAAGTGTACAATCTAGCAAAATGAGTGACAATTTCACATTTTGAAAAGTGCACAATTGATAATAATAACGCCACAAAGTGGCTTACGAAAGAGTACAATCATTATAAGGATTTAAAAAAGTGCATAACTAATAATAACAACGTCACAAAATGACTTACAGAAGTACACGACAAATAATTAAAGGCCACAAAGTGGCTTATAGAAGTTCACAACCGTTATCTAACATAGAAAACAATAACTATTGAACAAAGGCACAACTAATAATAACAAGGCCACAAAATTGGTTTACAAAAGTTCACAACTACTATTAACAAAAGGCCACAAAGTGGCTTACAAAAGAGTATAACCATTACAAGGATTTGAAAAAAAAAAAAAAAAAAAAAAATTTTGTCAGTAAAGTGAAATTAGGTGAAGAGAGCCACAAAAAATTGTCTATTCTTTATGTAAAAAATAGTGTAACAATTTGCAACAATGTATTGAGACAGAGTTTAATACCCAACATTTTGAAAAGGTGCACAATTGATGAGAATAAGACGCCACAATCTGGCTGTTTTAGAGAAGTAGTACAGGATCATTTAATAATTCCTCAGGATTTAAAAAAGTGCCATGAACTAAATAATAACAAGTGCGAGACAGTAATTTAAATGACTTTTACAGAAAGTAGTACTATTATATATTATATTTAAACGGAGCGCACAAATAGTCGGGTATTATAGCGGCACGATACTCGGGTGTGATCCAATTATACACATAAGAAATATATCATAACGCTATTTTTGAAAAAGGGCAACACGAAAAGCAACTATACAATGCGCGTACATTCGTTATTACGCAGAAAGGTTCACATTCTGTATTACAGAAGGAACGCACAAGTGAGCTTAACGAAAAGAGTAAATAACATTACAAGATTTGAAAAAAAAAAAAAAAAAAAAAAAAAAAAACAAACTACAGTAATTTTAAAGTGCACGATTAATAATAACAAAAGTCCACAAAGTGGCTTATAGAAGTTCACAACCGTACCTAACACAGAAAACAATAAATATTAAAAAAGTACACAACTAATAATAACAAGGCCACAAAAATGGCTTACAAAAGTTCACAACTACTATTAACAAAAGGCTACAAAGTGGCTTACAAAAGAGCATAACCATTACAGAGATTTGAAAAAAAAAAAAAACAAAGTATTGTATTTTTAAAAAGTGTACGATTAATAATAACAAAAGGCCACAAAGTGGCTTGCATAAGTTCACAACCGTTATCTAACACAGAAAACAATAACTATTGAAAAAGTGCACAATTAATAATAACAATGCTACAAAATGGCTTATAGAAGTACATGACTAATAATAAAAGGCTACAAAATGATTTACAGAAGTTCACAACCGTTACCTAACACAGAAGTTCACAACCGTTAACCGTAACACAGAAAAAGATTGAAAAAGTGCACAATTAATAATAACAATGCTACAAAATGGCTTATAGAAGTACATGACTAATAATA
Source organism: Jatropha curcas (assembly GCF_014843425.1). The sequence continues at coordinate 164,636 of NW_023590785.1, forward strand.
AAAGGCTACAAAATGATTTACAGAAGTTCACAACCGTTACCTAACACAGAAAACAATAATTATTGAAAAAATGCATAACTATTAAAGCCATAAAATAGCTTACAGAAGTGCATGACTAATAATAAAAAGGTCACATAGTGGTTTACAAAAGTTCACAACCATCAAGTAACACACTTGCATTTTTAAAAATAAAATGTCACCGTTTTCAAAATTTAATTAAGCCTAACATAAATTCATTCCTGATGTCAACGGTTGTGATCAAATTTACAATGATAACAGTGGATATATATTCATTAAGCATACAAATAAAGTCGAACTCTGTATTTATGGGGCAATTATTTTGACTTTTAATATCAGAATTTTAATTTTATGGCAAAATTTATATAAACAACCACCATTACTATAAAATAAAATGAAAAAGTGAGCTGATAACTTGTCCCTTGAAAGACCCATACATTAAATGTTGAGAATACTTGTGTCCGCTACTTTTCTTAATTGTTGAACTTCAATATCAAAACAAATATATACATTTTAAGGACATTTTAATCTTTTTAACTTGGCTTGCATCCCAAAGTTACTATTTAGAGTAAAATTCTCTATATAAAAAATACACCTAAAAAGGAAATTTTCTCCAACTAAAGAGAACAAAGGGAGTGTTAACTAAGAGGGGATTAAAAAAATAAAATTACGAATCTGTTTATATCAGTTGGCAGTATGCATATACTAGGGGTGTGTAATTTGGAAGAGATTGGATTACATAATTTCTGCTGTCTTAAAATGTCAGGACATAATATTTAGTCTGAGAATTCAGGTATCATCAAATCCAAAAATAATTCTTCTAAAAAGAAAAGTACAAAATTTATCAGAATTTTTTAAATGAAAAATTACTATTTCATCCCTGTATAATTGGAAATACAACTAGTCTATCCCTCAATTTTAAGAAATGCATTTTGTAGTCCCTTATTTTTGTGTCCATTAAATCATTGAGTCCTTCCGTCCTAGTTTATCCATTTTTGAGTTTATTCAATAAGAAAAAACCGGTCAAAAGAGAGAGACTAGAAAATAAAACCACAAGTATCCTTAACAACCAACAGCATCAGTTGACGCATTGTTTCTCTCTCTCTCTCTCTCTGTGCAAAATTCAAATACGAAAATAAAATCATGGTGAGGTTTTTACTTCTTTCTGTCAATTCCTATATCTCACTTTTTCTTTTGTTTCTTTCCCTTTATTATTATTATTTTTTAAAGATTTCTTTGCTATGGATTTCATTGAATTCATGTGTTGCAGATAAGAAGTTATGTATATCATGATGTTATCAGGCTGGGTGATGCTTATAAATTGCCTTTGTTCAAGTAATTGAATTTTTGGATGGCAATTGAATAATTAATTAGATAATTGAACACACTTGAGGAATACATATATGAAATTGCACTCTTCTTATACTTCATTTCTTTTTAATTTTAAATATGCTAATATACTGTTTTTAGAGCCTTTCTTTTAACTTATCGAGAAAATTGACTTCAATGGACAGAAAATCGAACACTTCTTGTAACTTGTAGGTTTGATTTGTCCTTCTGGAATTTTAATCTAGCTTTCATTTCTCTTCTCTCTCTCCTCAAGTCCTACGCCACCAACAGTGCAAAAGTGGTATTTTTAAATCCAAGGCCACAAACAATGCAATTCAGAGGCTCCGGCAACATCTATAATACTTGCGATAAAAGCTTACAAGACCTTTATTTGTTTACTGTTTTGCTCTTTTTTGCAAGGTCTCAATTACCTAGAGAGAGAATAGAAAATAAAGCCATAAGTAAATTATTTTTGCTTGATTGGATGAATCTAGAGTGAAAATGGAGTTTTGTTTTGCTTTGTTTTTGCAAATTTTCTAGAGAGAGAGTTTGAACGATTTGGTATAAAGTGAAAATGTGAAAGATACATAAGGGTATTTATGACTTTTGACTAGACACTAACGGCAAAAAATGAGCTTTTTTTTTATGGAAAGACCTTTTAATTTAATTGTTCAAAATACATGGACTTCAAAAAGCATTTTGTAAAAGCAGGAATGAAGTAGTTGTATTTTAATATCTAGAGGGATGTAATAGTAATATTTCATTTTTTAAATTATTATAGTTATGAATTGCAATAAAAAAAAATTCATTAATAGAAACTTTAATAAATGAAAGCAAGAAAAAAAAAATCAATTATTAATGTACTACTAAATTTATGATAGGATGATGATGGGTTATTATTAGGCTGAATTTCATAAATTTATTAATGTATTTTACACATGAAAACCTTATTAAATTAAAAATTTATTAAATAATTGAAAACATGAAATTTATTGTTCTAAAAGTTATGGAAACCACGTATCATATCAATATTTTACATGTAAAAGTCAAAAATATTAAAAATATATTATTGTTAGAAAGAAAAAAATGTGAGATGTTACAAATATTCATAATTTTAAACTCACAACAAGTCATTTATAAAGTTAAGAGTGCCACAAGATTTTTCATATAAAATTCAAGAGTGAATTATAAATTTCATTGTTATTATTATAATAGCATTAAGCATAATAATATAAAACAATTTCAACTATTCAGTGCAATATAATTTTACTTAAATTTTATAAAATTTAACTCATTATTGTCGTTTCTGTCTTTTACTGGATTCAAGTTCATTCCTTGATCTCATCCTCATAATTGTTTTGTTTAATCAAGTTTTAATCATTATTAAATTTAAGTTTTGGTTCAAATTTTGGAACTTTAGGATACTTCATATCAATTTTAATCAAAGAACGAGTACCATGCTAACGAGACCTTTTTTTTTTTCCGTGTCGTTTGAGAATGGATAAGATTTCCATGGTGCGTGTACGCTCCTGCCATGTATGGGAAATATGGAAAATGTGACGTTGGCTTACTTGGATTTGGATTAATCTAAAAGGTTAGTAGGGCTTTTTTGCCTTTGATACTGAATGGGCCTCACTGGAACGAACCGTGAAAACTGTGAGATGGACTTATTTAGACTTAGGCTAATCGATACTAAAATGTTAGTATTAATTAATTAGCTAACTAGTTTGCCCCTTTATATGTCACAAGCGTTATACCCATGCTATGCATGGTTTTAATGTATAATTTTTTATTAATTTTAAATTTTATCAATTATAATAATTGATGATTTTTTATTATTGTAATATATTGTGTAATTTTGTTTGAATTTGTTGCTCTATTTGTCTAGAATATGTATTTTTTTTCCTTTTTTTCTTTCTTTCTCGTTAAAGTATATTTTAAAAAAAAAATATTAGATGCATTTTTAGTATAAAACTTTAATTGTGATAAGTTTCTTCTAACTACATTTGTTTCAAAGTTATATTTGAAATTTTTTATATATTATTCAAATCACAGTTAAATTTAACTAATCCTTTTTGAAAATTCAAATAAATTGAGCTAATCTAAACTATATCACAAATGTTTCAAATTTGAAACTACTTGATGAATTGCAATTTAAAAATTTAAAATAAAATAAAATACATTATAAAACTCTCATTCTGAAAAACATATTCTAGCTATAATTGTTTAAAAACTATATTTAAAATATTTATATATATATATCATATTATTCATCACATTTACTAAGCGGTGTATTGTACAAAATGTTCACTTAAATTAATTTTAAATGACTTGAATTGAGATCAAAACATTTGGTCCTTTGTTTAATCAAATTTTTATTATTAATAACTTCAAATGATGATAAATATATTGATAATAGATAATCATTTATTATATACTGATTGTGATAATTATTTATATAAATTAATTACAACTAATAGAAAAATTATTAATACTTCAAATGATGATGAAACTATGATTCGATAATAGATTAATATTTATTGATAGTAGCTGATTTGATAATTTATATAAATTAATTACAACTAATAGAAAATTAAAAGATGTAATCATATTTAGTTCTATGGTTATATATTTGTGCTATGTATAGATAATTTAATATATATTGATTTTAATATTTAATTGAAATTGATTTGTAGATAAATAACTTTAGAATTTACAATGTTTAAATTTAATTTAATAAATATAGTTAAAAATTTCATAAATTGTCATTATGATAATAAACCATTATTGAAAAATATATAATAATAATAATAAAGTTAGAAAATAAAATATTCTATTTAATTTTATTTATTTATATAGCCAAATAAAAATTTATGATTTTGAAATGATTATTTTTGTGCTAATTATTGATTTATTTTTTGTGCTAATTATTTATTTTATCTTTTGTTGATTATTCTATTTAATTTTATTTATTTATATAGCCAAATAAAAATTTATGATTTTGAAATGATTATTTTTGTGCTAATTATTTATTTTATCTTTTGTTGAGTTAAACGATTATTATTTCTTACTATATTATTGATTATATCTTAGCATTTATGCATTTATTTACAAATTAATTTCAATCAATAAGAAATTAAAACAAAAAAATCAATATACCATAATTATAAAATTTTAAAACATTTTTTAATCCTTGGAATCTTACGTGGCATAACCTAACTATTCGAATCCTACATGACACTACTAAATTTTTTGCAATCCTACATGGTACTCTCTAGGGTAACAATTAATATAATACCATGATTACAAATTTTTAAAGCATTTTGAAATCCTATATGGCATAACATAACTTTTTTAATCCTACGTGGCACTAGATAGCAATTCCACTTGGCACTTTATAGGGAAAAAATGTTTGCTTTATATATATATATATATATATTGGTTTGTGAATTTGATATTTAGTTGTGGGATTTATCTTAACAAAGTGTGCACAAATAAATTTAGAGAAATTCATCCATGGCATCTATGTAAAAATCTACAAGCATAGATGAAGAAGAGAGAATAAAGAGGAGCTTTTAGGTCTGAAACCACTCAAATGTTTAAATGAGTAAGAAAATAATAAATAATTATAATTGAATGAGATATATTGATATTTTCAATGCATAGATATTGTGTACCTAAGTAGAGAATTTGATATGTATTTTGAAAATCAGTATAAGTATTTTAGAGTGATTGGCGTCCTTTGACATGAGGAATGAAATCTCGTAATCTTATCGAGATTCTATGCAAAATATATTTGGTACATAAGATATAATTAGATGGACATGATAAATATCTATATTATTTTCTATGAAGAATAAATATTTATATTCTATCATGCACTTTTCTTAAAAAATTTTATTTTAGTAATAACAAATAGAAAAGAAACACTATTCAAATATCACTTTGTTTTTCCATTTCCTCACTAATGGACTCTTTTCCCCCTCTATCTATGCTACTATTTGCATGATATAGATATTAGATATCCATACTAAAAGCATTTTTTGTAAAATAAAACTAAATCAAAAATAGGAGAAAAATAAAAGAGAGAGAGAATTGCATTCAAGTGATTTAAGCATGATATAAAATGAGTTTTACTTCAATGGTACTAGACTCATTCTCCAAATTGAGAATTTTTGAGTTTGAACCAAAAATAATTAGAGGTCTACAGAGACTCGCATGAGAAGACAAGAACAGAGCATAGCCAAGAACAACTTGCCGGCAATATATATGGAGATCCGGCCGGCAAGTCATCCTTGGCTCCATTCTACTCTTTACCTCTTCATGCAAAGCTCCGTTAGACTAAACATTAAACATAGGGTTCTTGTTTTTTATTGCTGCATGTTAATTTACTTGCACTTATATAGAGAGGTTGATATATTCCAACTTTCCGTAAAGGAAAGTGGTTGTCGTATGAGCATTTACAGCCTCTAACAATCTTCTGTATTGTCACATCACCCAGGGACTCCTTTCTCTGTTTAGTGCAACTTCGGTTCAAGACCAACCTGATTAGGAGAGAAAAGGAGCTTTTATTTATTTATTGAAGGTGTTGAATAAACAAATTGGAATAGAATCCTTTGTTTTAAATGGGAATAGAATATATTGTTTTTAGGAGAAAGAAACAGTACTCATAAATATATTTATCATTTCATAAGAAATAAATCTAACTAAAATTGATATCTTTAAGTTGTCATATATGAATTACTTCATGTACTTTTATTTTTATTACATTTCGTGTATTTGTTATTTGTACTTCAAAAGTTAAAATGAATGATTTAATATTGAAAATACATATACAATTTGATATTAAGGTATAGTTATTGAAAATATATGGTCATAAAACTACACGAAGAGATAATTTAGCAAAAATTTTAAAAATGTTAATTTTAATTATTGTTTGATAATTTTATTTTAATTATTAATTATTAAAAAGCTATTTTTTTAATTTTTAAAATTTAAAAACCTATTTTTAAAATATTTGCTAGGTGTTGGTTGGTTTTTTTTTAAGAAAAGAAAATATGAAAATATATCATAGACTCTCATTTATAGTAAAAAAAAAAAAAATCAATTTTGAATAAATTTAAGATTTGATCAATTTAATTTCATATTATTTTTAAGCATATTAATCATATTCAATCTCTTTGAATAAATTAAATATGTATTTATTCAATGAATTTAGAATTTGAAAATTTATATGTATTTATTCAATGAATTTAGAATTTGAAAATTTTCAGCTTTAAAATCAAATAATAAATAATAAACAATTGAATTATAAATTTATAATACTATTATATATTTTAATATATATGTAAATTTTTGTATATTCATAAAATAAAATCAAACCTAAAAATAAAATTGAAAAATTAAAATTAAATAAAAAATTTAGATTAAAATTAATGATAGAAATAATTCAGTGGAAAAAAAAAAAAAACTTTGTAAAAGAGATATGCCAAGTAAACTAAAACAACGTTAGGGTTGGGCGTCAAACTCAGGTCAATTGCTTCGTAAAGCTGGTTTACTAAAAATATTTATAGTAAAGCTGGTTTACTAAAAATATTTATAGAGTCAGTGAGCGGTAGCTCTGCCCTGGCTCCCTTCCTCCGTCATTGCTTCGTTCAGTTCCGAAAATATCTTTAAAATAATTATTCAGTCTTTCTACTTTTATTTAAAAGTTTCGGAAATTTTTATTGACTTAATCAACATTGTTTTAAAGTATGTTAAATATTATTTTAAGAATTTAATTTTTTTTTTGAAAGGCTTAAGAATTTAATTATTGATTTTATTTATATAACACATTAAAATAAAAAATAATATGCTCACCTTAAAAAGTTTAAAAATATATATTATATAACACAATATATAAAAATAATTATACACTTAATAGTTATTTTAAGTTTTAATAGCCGCTATCAAAATTTTATTAAGTATTAATATTCATCAATTAACTCCTATTAGCCATAAACTAACAGTTATCAATAATTCCCTAATAACTATCGACCGGTATAAATAGATAAATCAAACCAACACTTAAAAAGTAATGGTTACTTGCATATTGCTTTTAAGAATGCAGTCGTCTATCCTACTAAAGAAGAATGAAGCCATTGTATAAATTTAATCAATTCATAAATGAAATAAAAATAAAAATTGATAAATATCATCTGTCACTAAAATGGAATATAACCCTTAATCATGTAATTAAAACTACTGATGGTAACTCACCACCACTAGGGATGAAGGAAGGAAGCGACCGAGGAGAGCCCCGGCTCTCAAACGTTTAAAATTTTACCATATGAAATGATGAAAAATACTTGTTTTCTCTAATTTGAGCCTTTAATTAAAGTTTTAAAAAATTTATTTTTGGGGTCAAAGTCTGGTGCACTCAACAGACATTCTAAAACATAGGTTTGACAACCATTATGTTACCAAAGAAAATAGTCAAAATGAACAACCGCTACATCCTCTCATTCAATTTAAGAGAATAGGATGATTTAATTCCTAACTTTTAAATTTTTGTAAAATTACTTTATTATTTTTCGGATTCATTTCTCACATTGCTGATGAGTTGATGTAAGCTTTAGCTGGTTAAGAATTGATTGAAATAGATAATATAATATATTGCTAAAGAGAAGAGACCATTTTTCAAGGTCGTAGTGCACCAAATTCAATATGATTGATATGTTTGGTACTTTTTGAAGAGAGAATAAGATTCAACGCACAGAATATTACGTAGGGTGCCATCTCTTTCATTGGATTTTGACCATTTTCTTGTGCAAACACAAAAAAGATGCCCTTTAAATTTAAAAATGTCATACAAATTTGACCAAACAATGGCGTTCAAACTACTGAAGGGACAACAAAATATAGTCTTAATAGAAAGAGAAGCAATCAAATGGTTTTATTCTTAAACACTGTATATCTTTCTTAAAGAGAAGTTACAAGCAAGCATAATTGCAAACTCCTCTAAATATGATAATAACGGAGCAAAGGAGCTAGGTCTCACCATAAATTTAAACATATTGAATGATACTATTACCTAATCAGAGAAATTGTAGTTAGACGACATGTAGCCTTCTAGAAGATATGTGTAGGTTGCGCCTCGAGTCAACTAACTAGACTTACTTAATATATGGAAAAAATTTAAAATAATCTAAGAGCGATACTAAATGGCTCAAGTTGAGCCTGACTCAATAAGAATCTTTGATTATGCATTTACCTAATTGCCCTTTACAATTACAATAAACATGATTTTATTTGCAATCATTATTTCTACTGGAGAAGGTGATTCTCTTGCATGTTATACACTTGACATGAATATAAAAAGAGGGTAAAATGTTGATTTCTTTTACAATTATAATAATTAGGTAAAATAATACACTCACATACCGTCTAGACCACTAGACCTCATCCAATTTTATTATATCTTGAAATGATAATATCTAATATGTTGTCTTTCATGGAAAAGAGGTGGGATGAAGTTTATTTAAAAAAAATTAATATGAATGGGATGAAATAATAATTAATATAACATTATACTCTAATTATCTATATCTTTGATCATAATATATCAACGATGAATTGATAATAAAAGATATGTCTCGTAACATTATATTACTATATTACTATTTCGAGACAAAAGAGATTTAGATGAGGATCATAGGTTAAAATGATGTGTGAGTGTACTACTTGGTGTAAGGACACAGGCTCAAATCTTCCCTATGCCATCTCTAAATTTAAGACTATGCACTATGGGCATGTCTTGTATTATCATGTCACGACAGTTTATAAAAAAAATTAATCTTGATCATCCTCACCCTGTCACCCAATTAATATTCCTTGTAAAAAAGGTCATTTATATATTATTGAAATAACTCGAAAAATAAAATTTCATATATGTTTCATTAAAAAAATTTAATGTTTAATCTCAACCAGTGGAATTATACAATAAAATTTAAAAGGAAATATTTTATTATTGTTAAATCGGACTCGTAAATCAATTGGAATCCTCACACTGAATAAAAAAAACAAATCTATAAAACAGATAAAAAAAAGACTAAACCGTTGAGTTGGACCAAATCGATTCAAATCGAAACTGAATGATCTAGAAAGCCCTAGGAGTTTCTTCTTTCTTTCTTTTCATTTCTTTTTCATTCTTCTTCCCGATCTAGTGGCGCTCAACCTCTCTCTCACTCTTCCTCTCTTATTTCCGGTCACCTGAACCAATGGAAGCATCTTCTTCTCATCGTCGTGCCAACTTCTCTCTCTCAGTTCTCATCTTCGGTGAGCGCAGCAGGTAGGTGAGCTGCGATCTCTCTTTGGCGACGACGCAACGACACCTCTAGCCTTAGTGATTTCATCCTCCGGTCGCCATCGACTCAAGTCACGCCTCTCCTTGCTCGAGACTCCAGCGAGCATTGCAACTCAGCCGAGCGGTGACTCTTTCCTCTAAATCGATTGTGATGCCAGCGGGCAGCTAAAGGATGATCTCACCCAACCAACGCCAAAAATGGACTCCTGAGTGAAAATCGAGCCAGATGGTGTGAAGAGTGCCCGATTCCTAGCGGCCAAGATTTTTCGGCCACCGTAGAAGCTGGCAGTTCGGCTACCGGCCAACGAGACCCCGGGAGGTAGAAATTTGAGACTTGCACACTGAATTTGAATCAAAAATTCGAATTGTAATGGGTATAATTTAAGGTTCAATTTATTAAATTTAATGTAAATTGCAAATTTATAAATTATTGTTGTTGGGATAAATTAATTTTGATTAAAGTAATTAAGGATTATGAATAAGATAAGAGTTTTGATAAATTAAATCAAAATATAATTACCGCTATATAAATAAATTGAGGATTTTGATAATTATAGAGTTATAATATAAATTCTAAATAAATAAATTAAAATATATAAATTAAAATGCTCGGTTGTGAAAAGCATAATCAAACTATATCAGACTTAAAAATTAGTTCCTTAATTTAGCTTAAACTAATAGCTATTAAGGACAATAACCAAATGACAAAGCAAATTAAATGTTTAGTATTATATGAATTGTTTGTAGATAGAAAATAGTTTAAGTAAGAGGAAACTTACTATTGAATAGGTATCAATTGAACTAAGAGGATGGTAAATTAGGTAGTTTAATGGATATTATGATAGAAGTATTAATTTTAGTAGCTAATTCAGAAATTCATTAAAGGACATTATATTTCGAGTAAAGTTAATTAAATAAAGGATTGTTTATACTTATATGTATAAGAGATTTTATTGTCCCTGGTTAAGAAAGTACATCGTATTGAAGTATATATGGATTTACTAGGATTAGATTGAGAGATTATTTTAATCTATAAGTTAAGAGTGGATTATAAAATTGTTATTTATGGTGGCTGGATATTGAAATTATTGATTGCCCGAAGGATGGGCTGTTGGAGTAGTAATTGAAAAGTATACTAAATGGTTGGTACTTGAACGTATGGAAAGTCCTTTTTTTAGGAAAAATGCTGTCAAAAATGTTGATAAGATTTAGATTAATCATATAATTTCTTATTTAAGAAAAGTCATATGTTTAATGTAGTCTTTTCTTTATATTTGTGTTTTATATAGATCGTCCGAGTTTGTCTACCGCTTCTGCTAGTCAAAATCCAAATGAAGGCTTGCTCTTTCTTTTATCACCGTGAGTAATAATAAATGATGCATATCATCATTTGTAGACATGCATTGACCATTTCGTATCTTATAAATATATATATACAACTGATACCCAACCTTCACTATTTTAATACTATATTATCAAAATAATATTATTTACATTATGATCATCATATAAATTATAATATTATAAGCATATAAGAATTATATATTTATATATACTCCATAATTACATTCATATGTGCCTATTGATCTCCTATGAGATTTACTATATTATGTGAGTTGATTATTTGTGATGTGGCTATTCTGTGCCTTGTTTGCGGGTGGAATTAGGATGAAGTGGGCACCATGAGATTGTAAGGACGGTCTGGGACCGTTGGCCGGGTATGGGAGATCAGAGTCGGTGTGCACCTAATAAATATGATATGAAAGATTTAGAAAAACCACAGGTTGGCCTCTTGTTGGAAATGGAAAAGAAAGAGAGAAAGAAAAAACAATGTGAGGACTAGTCAAGTGAAGAACAAATCAGTTGGCCATGTATGCGGTCGGCTCCCTAGTGTACACGTATGAGAGGACAAACCATATTTAAGGACGACTTGTCAGGGGATTTATGATGCCATTGACCAATCTTCATTTGATGTGATCACTTGAAGGTGATATTATTTATGAATACTGATGTTGTAACATGCGCATGACTGGATGAGTGTTCGTCGTAATAAATATGGAAAGCATCCTGTATGACTGTTTGAGTTATGCATTATTTATTAATATTTATTGAGTTTGTGAAACTCACCTCCTTCCTTAAATTTTTTCCAGGAGGTAGACACTATTTTGGTTCAGATAAGCTCTCCTTTCTTCTCCGCAGAGTTACAATTGTAATTTTCTGAGTAATGTTAAGAAAATAAAACAATGTGTATAAAATACACTCACGTCTGTTTATTGAGCTCCGCAGATGGGGAGTCATATATTACAATTTATCATGTAAAAGTTCTTAGTGTGCTGTTCAATAAACCTGTGAATTTTCTAGTTGACTCTCTAAAAGTATGAATAGACCAGTTTGCCTATATTATGGATGACGTTAATGGTATGAGAAAAGCTAAAGGCCCGAGCTATGAATTATTTGAAATGTGGAAGCTGGCCGGAGATATAAATTGACAATATGAATTAATAACGTCACATTATGAGCTTATTATTCCTAAAACTGGTTTAAAGGACTGACGTTCATGCAAGTTAGAAGGTCAATTACAAATTACAAATTTGTAATTACCTTCATCCCATTCATATCAATTATTAATTGGAGTAGAATATTGTATTAATTATTAATTACCTTCATCCCATTCATATTAATTCTTCTTTTAAAATCAACTCCATCTCACGTCTCTTCCATGAAAGGTAACATATTAGATATTATTATTTCGAGACATGATAAAATTGGATGAGGAGTATTGGTTTAGATGGTATGTGAGTGTTCTACCTAGCATGGGGACAGGGGTGTACTTCCTCTCCATGCCATTTTTTTCCTCTTTTTTTTTTTTTTTTTCACCTATTTTCCACTAACCAATGAAGATTGAAAAAGAAAATATATTTCTGGCCAACATAGGCCATAACCAAGGAAGATGAAAAGAAAAAAAAATTGCTTAATAATTATAGCTCCTATCAAATAATTCATTTTTTCATGTTAGATAGTCATCATTACATTAAAAGAGAGAATGTAAATTTTTTAAATTTAAAATTTCTTTTTCTCTCCATCGATTAAAGTTGTGTTAGATTCCCATCATTAAAGTAGGAGAGAGAGAGTAAGTTTCAAATTCAAATTTAATATCTCTCATCTAACTAAAAAATTATTCAATAAAGATATTTGACTCATGCTGAGCCAGGCACAATAAGAATCAACAAGAATCTTGGCTTGTTGAATTATAGCAATGCCTCTTCTTGAATTTGGGTGGGAAATGGTGCATGGTGCATTATAGAAGGGGAAAAAGTAATTTTCTTGTGTTGTATAACGTGAATGCAGATTTTTCACTTGCATGTAAAAAGAGTGTAGTCTGCTTGTTACACACGTGACATGAGGAGAAGGGTACTTGTGAAGATATAACTTTTAGTTATTGTGAAACTTTTTTTAAGCTGTTCATATTAAAATAGGCTATCATGTCATCCAACTCCCCAAACTACATCTCACACTCAGAATCAGATATGTCCAAACCAAATAAAATGCGCCCCCCCCCCCAAATAATACAAATTGGGAGTCCTTTTCTCTCATTTTCCAAGTGTCCTATCTCCTGTGTGTGTGAAAAGCCAGCAAAAGACATTGTCCTGTCCTATTGAAATATTCTTTCTATCCCCCATATCAATTAGGAGCAAATTACAGAATAGCAACCAAGAGTAACTCAAAATGCATTATGAAACCAAACTAGCTTGTCATGGCTTCTGAGAAGAACAAAAACATAAATTGATTCAGTTTGAGATGATAATAATTATAACCCATTTAATTAAAGCAAAACCTGTGTACCATATTACAAGTAAAACAACCTTTATAAACATATATAGTCGTTCATATACTAATAATATACACAAAGCAATTACAGATTGATGAAAGTTTTTGCCTAAAAAGTTCAAACCAGTTGTTTGCACAATATGGTCACAGATTGTGAGTGAAAGATTTCACGGGTCAATTATTCATTCTCCTAAAGGACTCCAAAGAAATAACATAAAAATTCTAAAAAAGTAATGTGAGATAGAATTACTCAAGGAAAAAAGAAAAGGAAATGGAAAATTAAAAAAAAAGGACAAGTATTTAACAGGGGGGAGAGAGAGAGAGAGAGAGAGAGAGAGAGAGGGGAATATGAAATTAAGAAAAATTATATTTAAAAAAAAAGAAATGACAACTAGCTAATAATTGTGAGTGCCATCAGCTCACTATTAGCAGTATATCTGTACCTCTTCCCATATCTTTGACTTTGTATTATTTGTTTTTGATTATGTTGAGATTGAGTTGTTATGATAGGATTAGTTTGTTACTGATTCCGATTCCTAGCTAAGTAATTCAGTTTATTCTCTTTGTATTTAAAACGCTTGTTGTTTACTGGGAATAATAGAGACAATATTCATTCTTCACTTTTATATTTATTATGGTATCAGAGCTCTCATAACTCAAAAGAGTCTTTGATTCATATATTTTTTTTTTCTTTTCACACAATTATTCCCATGGCAAACATTCTAAATTCTGATAACATTACTTGCAACCTCACCCATCAAATAATCCAGTTCAACCCTACTGCTCAATTGCCTATTAAGCTTAAAGGCAGTTCCAATTTCTCCACCTGGAAAACTCAATTAACTCTTCTTCTTGATGGCCATGACCTTGCTGGTCATCTTGATGACACCACACCGTCTCCTCCAAAAACAATCACTCAAGATAACACCTCTCAACCCAACCAACCTAGCATATCTTTATGGTTACGATAGGATCCCTCATTCATCAAGCAATTTGATGGCCTCTGTTGATCCAACCATTGCCTCCATTGTTGGAATGCTTCCAACTCTGCTTCAAGCGATGGACAATCTTCACAATCACCTATGCAACAAAAGTCATACATGGCATTTATAGCTTGCCGATCAAACTCGGTCGTATACAAAAAGATGCACAAAAGTTAAAAGTATCACCGAATATCTTCATAAAATTTGTGAAATTGCCGATGAACTTGCTGCTACAGGTTCTCCAATGGCGAAACCTGAGCTTACTATTAAAATTCTCAGTGGTCTAAAATCAAATTATCGAGAAGTAGCAGCTGCAATTCGCAACAGGAGTGTCCCGATTGAGTACCCAGAACTTTGTGAAAAACTTCTAGACCATGAACTTTGTCTTCAAAGTGAAGTAAAATCAGTCTCCTCAGCTATTCCCACAGTTGTAGCTAATCAAGCTACATACACTGCTCGCAATGGTCGATCCAATCGGCGTTTTTCTAATAATACTCAGCAACCTTCCAACTTCCAGCCAAACCGGTGGCGTCCAAACAGACCAAATCAATAACCAACTCAACAACCAACTTGACGTCCACCATCCTCTAACACTTCTTACAATGGAGTCACTTGTCAATTATGCAACAAATATGGTCACACTGCATCTGTGTGTCGCAGCAGATCACATAATCATCTTCAAGCCAGAGCTAATTTTGTTTCAGCCTCTCAAATGTCAGACAAACCATGGGTCCTCGACTCCGGTGCCGACTCCGGTTCCACCCATCATATCACTGCTTGATCGCTCAGAGACATGCCTGAATACAAGTTTGGTTTTGAAGAGTAGCATGGGGTGATGGTAAACAAAAATCCCAATTACACACACTGGTTCTATTCATTATATGCATTCTAAACAAACTTTCCTCCAGCTGTCTAATACCATTTGTGCTCCTAAAATTCAAACAAATTTAATTTCTGTTAATAAATTTTGTCAAGACAATTTAATCTCAGTTGAATTTTTTCCTTCTGATTTTGTTGTCAAGGATCTTGCAACCAGGAAGCCGTTGATGCACGGTCGGAGTAATAATGGATTATACGAGTGGCCAAAAACTCCCTTGTCCTACTCTTTCCTACAGCTCACACAGCAACCTCCACTAATTCTCTTGAAACCTGGCATCGTAGACTCGGTCATCCTCATGATAGAGTTCTGCATCTTATTTTAAATAAATTTTCTATTCCTGTTTCACTTCAAGACAAATTATCTTTTTGTAAGTCATGTCATTCTAATAAAGCTCATAGGCAACCATTTTCTCAACTTACATTGACAAGTTCAACGCCTTTCCAAACTATTTTTAGTGATTTATGGGGTCCCTCTCCCACTTGACAAAAAATTATATTATTGCATCTTTGTTGATCAATATACCAAATATGTTTGGCTTTACACGTTAAAATAAAAAAATGAGGTGACATCAATTTTTCAAAAAATGAGGTGACATCAATTTTTCAAAAATTTCATCCTTTAGTTGAAAGACATTTCAATTTCAAAATTCTCTCCTTTTATACTGATGGTGGTGGTGAATTTCAGGCTCTTGATTCATACCTTAACCTACATGTAATAGAACATTTGAAATCCCCTCCATATACTCCACAACGGGTTGCCACTACTGAACGCCCACACCGCCATATTATTGAAACTACCCGAACATTACTCTATGAAGCATCTCTTCCATCCAACCTTTGGTCCTTTGCATGTCATCATGCCATTTATCTAATCAACAGAATGCCCACTCATACTTTAGCCAATCATTCTCCCTATGAAATGTTATTTCAAAAACAACCCGATTACTTGTCCCTAAAAACCTTTGGATGTTTATGTTACCCATGGCTAAAACCTTATTCTCCTAATAAACTAGCTCCAAGATCTACACCATGTGTTTACTTAGGTTTTTCGCTGTCCCACTACTTATCATCAATGTTTTGATCCTCTCAATTTCAAAAAAATTATATTTGTCTTGTGGATTCCGGTTTATTGAACATATTTTCCCAACAAAGTCCCATGCTTTCTCAGTCCATGTTCTCTATTGGCTCCACTTCTAAATCTAATCAGTCTCTCAATTGGTTTGACTTAACCCAATCTCACTCTCCCACCTTACATCAGGAATCCTCTTCTGTTAATCCCGTTTCCACTCAACCTTTACCTTGTCCTATACCCGTGCTTCCTTCCCCTGTGACTTCCAACACCCAAAACTCTGAAACTGTGCCCACTTGTGATTCTGGGAACTCCGATCGTGCCACAACAGCTGCTGTGACAACACCATCTCCACTGGTATCTCCACTCATACATACACCTGACCCATCTCCACCTATACCTTCACCTTCACCCATACCTACTCGTGAACCATCCTCTCAACCTATCCCTGCTCCCATCTCTTCAAATTTACCTGCAGCAATACCACAACCTCCTCCCTCTCACGTTGTTACACGTTCCCAAAATCAAATTTACAAACCTAAGAAAATCTTTGACTACATGGCACAAGTTTTACCTGCTCCCCCACCCAATACCTTTGCCCAAGCCAACAAAAACCCAGAATGGCGGACAGCTATGCAAGTAGAGTATGATGCATTAATGAAAAATCAAACTTGGGAACTTGTTCCATATGATCCCTCTAAGAATATTGTTGCTTGCAAATGGTTATATAGGATTAAATGAAAATCTGATGGTTTTGTTGACAGGTTTAAAGCACGGTTAGTTGCCAAAGGGTTCACGCAACGCCTAGGCATCGATTATCATTCGACGTTCAGTCCTGTGGTCAAGCCAACCACTGTCAGATTGGTGTTGTCTCTTGCAGTTCAATATAATTGGCCTTTGCGTCAATTAGACGTCAATAATGCCTTTCTTCGCCTTCCTTCAGGCCAATCTTGGATGAGGAAGTCTACATGACACAACCTCTGTGGTTTTGAGAATTCTAAGTTCCCTCTCACATTGTTTGCTTCGCAAAGCATTTATTGGGCAAAGCAGGCTCCTTGTGCGTGGTATACTGCCTCTTAAAAATATTTCATCTATCTCTTTGGGTTTTGCAAATCGAATCGGATTGTCTCTATTTATAAGCCGTACGGCTTCTGTTGTTATTTGTACTTGTATATGTCGATGATCTCATTTTACAGGAAGTTCATTTCTGGCATTCAGAGTACAATTGATTCCATGCGAGGTCCATTTCTATTAATTTTTCTATTAAAGATCTGGGTAATTTGCAGTATTTCCTTGGTGTGGAAGTGTTGCGGCAGAAAGATTGTCTCTACTTGTCTCAAGCAACTTATATTGCTAATTTACTTCACACAACCAACATGCAGGAATCCAAACCAGCTGCTACTCCTATGAGCTCCTCTGCAGTTCTTTTAGTTTCTGATGGTTCCTTGCCTGTTGATGCCACTAAATATCAACAAGTTGTCGGTAAACCTCAATATCTTAGTTTTACCCATCCCGATATTTGCTTTGCAGTGAACAAGCTTTCCCAGTTTGTGCATGCTCCATCTACTATTCATTGGAAAGCTGTCAAACGGGTTCTAAGATATCTTAATGGTACTCTTCGCTATGGCCTTTGTCTGAAGAAAAGCAAATCTCTGTCACTTCACATGTATTCTTTCACATGTATTCTGACGCAGATTGGGCCGGCGATATTAATGATCGTGTCTCAACCACTGGCTACATTCAATTCTTTGGAAATAATCTGATCAGTTGGTCTTCTAAAAAGCAAACAACAATTGCGAGGTCCTACACGGAGGCTGAGTATCGTGCTGTTGCGAGTGCTGTATCTGAAACCACTTGGGTTCACAATCTCCTATTTGAAATGGGCATCAGACTTTCTACGGCACCTGTTATTTATTGTGATAACATAAGTGTCACTTATTTATGTGAGAATCATGTGTTTCACAGTCGTATGAAGCATTTAGCAGTGGATTTTCATTATCTTCGTGATCAAGTTCATCGGAAACTGCTTACTGTTTCACATGTCCATTCTGCAAATCAAGTAGCCGATACTTTGACTAAGCCCTTGTCATCCGCTGCGATTTGTCGTCATCTAAACAAGTTAAACATTAGTCCTCTCTATTTAATTTGAGGGGGGCATATTAGCAGTATATCTGTACCTCTTCCCATATCTTTGACTTTGTATTATTTGTTTTTGATTATGTTGAGATTGAGTTGTTATGATAGGATTAGTTTGTTACTGATTCCTACTGCTAAGGAATTCAATTTATTCTCTTTGTATTTAAACACTTGTTTACTGGGAATAATTAGAGAAATATTCATTCTATTCATTCTTCACTTTTATATTTATTACTCACCGACCTGGCATTTGAACCGGTGACGCCAAAGCCAGAGCTAGAGCTTGAAGCAAAGAGCAGTTCAGTAAGAAATTAAAACTATGCAATCCAGAAATTCCCCAATTTTCCAATGACGTCTGTGGAAGAAGATGAGAGCCTTTGTTGGGTGAAAATATTTTGGGGGTTAGGGATGTGAGAGGAGAGAGAGTGTTTAAAGCAAGCTATATTTGGGGCTTGTGATTTTGTCAGTTTACCATTATTAAAATAGGAGAGAATAATTTTCAAATTCAAATTTTCAGTCACACAAAAAAAAAAAAAAAAAGGTTCAGTCACAAAAAAAAAAAAAAAAAAAGGTTAAGAGCAATATGGACATTCTATATGTATAGATTCTTGTTGATCCTTATTGTGATAGGCTCAGCATGAGCCATATAACATTGCTCAAAATTATTAATGGCACTAGCCAAACATCTTTATTGATAATCTAATTTGAAAAAGGAATCATCATTCAAGGGAATCTTAGAAAATACACCAGAATAATACAATTGGATATGCAACACGTCTAACACATTACAATGGTCTGCATTACCAGTGATCCAAGTGATCCGTGTAAGGAAGTTAGATATGTTCCAAGGAAGATGTTAGGTGTAACACCCACAACTTTAGAAGACCTAAAATACACAACCCAAAAAGGGACGAAGCTAGGACTTACAATCGGGAGGGCAAACTTTTAATTTTTTTTTTCATAAAAAATAAAATGACTTATAATATAGTGTATAAAAATTCCAATTAATTAGCTAATTAATATTAAATTTTAATATCATTTACATTAATAAAAATTATAAAATAAAATAAAATTACATTGTTCTCAATAAGTCTTCATGGTTTGATAACGTTGCATAACCATATCATTATTAACTTTTTCAATATAAGTGATCAAACAATTAACCATCCATTGATCTTCAATTCTATTACGTAACTGATTCTTTCCAATTTTCATAGCACAAAATGCTCTTTCAAAGATGCAGTTATAATATGTAAGATCAAAATCAAAGTTATAAGCTTGTAAACTAATAGATAAAAAATATGTTTTTTTTTTCCCTTTATCATTTTCCTCACAATATCACCGATTTCTATCACATTTGAGAACTCACAATTAGATTTCATATCAATGATGTATCTCTCTAATTGATTATCAAGAGCACTAAGTTGGACCGAGAACTCAATAAATAAAACTAAGCAAGACGAAACAATTTTTCCTTATCATAAGCAATGAATAAATTAATTGGATTCAAGCATGAAATACATATAAGCAACTATCTGTTTACAACATTCACAATATTTATTCACAAAGTAAATAAAAAAGTAATAGACACTTGATTTTTTTACAACCGTAATAAATGCTAACTGTAATTAGCAAGCAAAACAATAAAAATAAAATGCACTTTCATTCTCTTTTAAGATTAAAGTTTTAAGATTATCAAACTCTTCTAATATCTTTATTATGCTCGCCAAGAAATTTTAAAGTTTTTAAAAATTCCCCCAATTTAAAGCATCATAGAATTTATCACATCCATAGAAGTCTTTTTTTAAAAGAAACCAAACACAATTAATAGCATTTAAATAAACTCGATAATCATGTTGAGCTTGACTTATTTGCTTATTATTCACAATTGTTTGAAGGTGTTGTTTCCTGATTAACATTCTTTATCATGATTATTTTGTTCATGAGTAACTAGTTATGTTGAATTAGCTCATATATAGATTTTTGCTTGAAATATCTTCCCATGATTTTTCGAATAATCAAATATCATTTCTACCTTGAATAAGAAATTCAATAAATGAATCAGGTCATGATTCTGATACTGTTCTAGTGATATACACATTATTTTTTCTAGGGAAATTAATTATTTAGTCCCTGAGGTTTGATGAAATTATTTAAGTAATCCCCGCGTTTGAAATAAATATTCAGCACGTCCTCAAGGTTTGATTCCATTATCCTAAGTAGTCCCTCCATCCATTTTATAGGTTTTTTGTCGTTAACTCTTAATGAAGGATGAAAATACCCCTGGATAAGATGAAAGTCACAACTCTCCCTCTCCTCTATGGCCCCTCTCTTGTCTCTTCCAAGAAAGCTAATTTTTCAGTAAGCAAAGCTCTAAAAGCTTTTTCATCTGTTCTTTTTCTTACACAATCACACGAATTCAATAAAAATTAAAAAACAATTTGTGGTAATAAAAATTATAAAAAAATTTATAGTAGTTGGAAAATCAATAACCAGGGCAATCTTTCTATATATATCAAGATACCCAAACAGAAAAGTAGACATGGGTATATTTCCATTTTCAGGGATCTTGCTTAGAGCATCTATCCCAATAACTTGCTCAAGCACTCTTCCTTCCCCAACAATCCTCACACCCACACCTAGACCACCAAAAAGAAAAGAGAGAAAGAGATATATATAAGAGAGAAAAGATATATATATATATATATATATATTATATATATATATTATATATATATTATAATATATATATATATAGTATATAAAGAGAGAAGAGAAACACCCATCTTCAACATTATATATATATATAAAGAGAGAAGAGAGAACACCCATCTCAACATTTCAAAATACACACAGGTGGGGAAATTAGTGAAGAGCTTGGAGGAGTAGGGTTTGCAAATAAAACATTTCAAAATAAATGGAGACGAATAATGTTGGTAAAACATATTATGGGTGGCGCGAGATGGGTACCCTGTCAAAAATTAGTGCAACTTAGTGCACATTAAATTAAATTTGTTTTATTTAGTTTATTGCCACTTTATTTAGTCAATAAGTTACCAAATCTTCTCTGAGACTTGTTCAGAGTTTGTTTCTATTCTTTTGGTGAGTAAAATCAGTAATGGAGAATTTTGTGGAAAATTAGTTAGATTTGTGCTATGAATAAGTATTGTAATCTGAAGGAAAGATCATTACTTTCGCAAAGTTTCT
This sequence comes from Jatropha curcas, assembly GCF_014843425.1. Next base: position 186,429 of record NW_023590785.1, read on the forward strand.
TATTTAATACAAGTTTCTTTCTTCCATTATACTTTGTATTTTTTCTTCTTTTCTGTCAACCTTTCTTATTTTATGGTATCAGAGCCAGACTATTCAACTTAGTTTTAGTGGATAAAGAAAAGTTTTGTTGTTTGCAATGATGGAGATGGCAAATAATGGAAATACACAGTATGGGATGGAGAAACTTGCTGGCAGCAATTACAAGTACTGGAGAATGTGTATGGAGGCGTACCTTCAAGGACATGATTTTTGGGAATTGGTGGCTGGTACTGATACTGAAATTCTTGCAGAAATTCCTGAGAATGCCAAATTACGATGGAAGAGGAAGATCAAGTGTGGGAAGGCTCTCTATGCTTTGAGAACGTCAATCAGCAAAGAGCACATTGATTACGTTAGTGATGTAAATTCTCCAAGAGAAGTTTAGGAAACACTTGAAAAGGTGTTTAACAAAACAAATATAGCAAGGCTGCAACTCCTGGAAAATGAATTGGCAATGTTAAAACAGGGAGGTATATCAATTTTAGAATATTTTTTATGAGTTAAAAATATTTGTGCTGAAATTTCAGAAATAGATAAGGATGAGAAAATTAGTGAATCCCGTCTATGTCGCTTTCTTATTCGCGGCTTGAAAAAGGAGTATGGGCCTTTTATTACTTCTATTCAAGGATGGTCACAACAACCTTCTGTTGAAGATTTAGATAATTTGCTCTTTAATCAAGAAGCTCTTGCAAAGCAAATGGTAAAGAGTTTTGAGTCAGATGCTATTCTTTTTTCAAAAGGAAAGCCAAATAAGAAGAATTCATCTGGGAACAAAAATACCAAAGAAGAACGTGTAGAAAAAGGTGCAGAAAAAGGTGATTCAAATGAAGAAAAAGGTGTCAATTCATAAGAAAAGAAATCCGTCACATGCTACAGATGTGGAAAGCCTGGGCATATCAGGAAAGATTGTAGGGAAAAGCTTGTTAAGGCCAATGCTGCATCCACAAGCGGAGAACATAATCAACTCAAATGGGAACAATGCTTTTCTATTGAGGCTATTGAATGATAGCAACTCAAACTTTGTTAATTATGCCAATAAATAGAGGGAAGGGTGGATCGTAGATTCTGGTTGTTCTAACTATGTTATAGACAATGACACCTTGTTCTCAGAGATGCAGGAACACCATGGAGATCGGGTCATTGTCACGACCAATGATTCTACTCATCCAGTAGCAAGCGAAGGGGCTGTGATGATTGACGTTGCCGGTACGAAAGGTGTAAAGATAGATGATGTTTATCATGATCCAGGTTTGACTAAAAACTTAGTTTTTGTTCCTCAAATTACTGATTCTGGAAAATATGTCTTGTTTGGCCTAAAAGATGTAAAAGTTCTTGATAATGTGAAAGAAATATTAGCTGATGTTATTTTTACTGGAGAAGCTTATGTGAAGAAAACAAGGCAAACTGATAATGCTGTAATTTGGCAAGCTCGGTTAGGTCATATAGGCTATCAATTGTTGCAACAAATCTCTTCACACAGGCTAGTAGATGGTTTGCCAGCTCTAAAGAATGTTCGTGAAGATGTAATTTGTCAAGGTTGCCAATATGTCAAATCTCATCGTCTTCCTTTCAACAGGATGTCAAATCAGAAATCTTCATTGTTTGAGCTGGTCCATATGGATTTGATGGGACCAACGAGAACATCAAGTTACAGTGGACATCGTTATGTTATGGTGTTAGTGCATGTCCACTTAAGATTCACTTGGGTGAAATTTTTGAAAGAGAAAAGTGAAGCTCTATCTAAACTTGTGGAGTTCAAAGAGACTGTTGAAAAAGAATTTGGGAAGAAAATAAAATGTCTTCAGAGTGACATAGGTGGGTAGTTCATGTCGGATGATTTCTTTCAATATTGTCACGACAATGGTATTCCTCAGCAAATGACCTGTCTGGACACTCGTCAGCAGAACGGTTTTGCTGAAAGGAAGCTTGGCTATCCTACTTCAATTTATCTTTCATGGCTGCATGACAAAAACCTTCCTCGAGAGTTATGGGTAGAAGCTATTCAATGTGCATGTCATGTAGTTAACAGGCTACCTTCTTGGCCAGGTACACAAAAATCTTCCTTTGAGATTGTATATGGTGAGAAGCCAAATGTAAAGTACTTTCAGGTATTTGGTTCCATTTGTTATGTCCATGTTCCCAAATTTAATAGAACCAAACTTGACCCAAAAGCAAGAAAATGCATGCTTGTTGGCTATGACTCTCATAGGAAAGGTTGGAGGTGTATGGATTTACAAACAAAGAAATTTACTACTTCTAGAGATGTGATGTTTAATGAAATCTAATCTTTATTTTCTGTTCAAATGGTTGTTCTTGATGATGATCATGTTAATTTGGAGCATCTATTTCTCGAAGAAATTGTTCAGGCACCTTTTAATGAAGAAATAGAGTATGAACCCCCAGCTCAAAATGATGTTGAAGGAGATGTTAGTGAGCAACATGTGGTAAGAAGATCGAGGAGGGAGAAAAGACATCCAAATTACCTCAAAGATTATGAGGTGGAACTTAATAATTGTTCTGTTACTTCATATTTTCTTTTTAGGGGCTTTAACTTCAGAAGAACCAACAAGTTATGATGAAGCAAAAAGCTGTCCTAATTAGCAAAAAGCAATGTAAGAAGAGATTGAAGCTTTACACAAGAATGAGACTTGGGAGTTGGTTCTTAAACCAGAAAAACGTGAGCCAGTCACCTGCAAATGGGTTTTTCGGTTAAAGAAAAAATTGGATGGCATCGTTGACAAATTTAAAGCTCATCTTGTTGCTCGTGGTTTCGCTCAAAATTATGGGTTGAATAATGAGGAGACATTCAGCCTGGTTGCAAAAGATGACAGCGGTGAGGACACTAATTTCTCCTGTTGCATTTAAAGGTTGGAAAATATGGCAGCATGATGTAAAGAACGCATTTCTTTACGGTGATTTGGATCGTGAAGTGTTTATGGAGCTGCCCATTAGTTTTGTGTCTAAACAATTTCTAAATTATGTGTGTCGTTTGAAGAAAGTGCTCTATGGCTTAAAGCAAGCGCCAAGAGCGTGGTATGGTAAAATTTCTCAATATCTCATCTTTTGTGGTTTTAGATTTTCAGTTTCAGATTCTACTTTATGCATAAAATTAGAATCAAATCTACACCTCCTAGCATTATTATACGTTGATGATATAATTATAACTGGAGATAATGAACTTGATATTTCTAACTTGAGAAATGACTTGTCGCTCTATGGCTTAAAGCAAGCGCCAAGAGCGTGGTATGGTAAAATTTCTCAATATCTCATCTTTTGTGGTTTTAGATTTTCAGTTTCAGATTCTACTTTATGCATAAAATTAGAATCAAATCTACACCTCCTAGCATTATTATACGTTGATGATATAATTATAACTGGAGATAATGAACTTGATATTTCTAACTTGAGAAATGACTTGTCTATTCGTTTTGAGATGAAAAATCTGGGGGAAATTGGATGTTTTCTTCGTTTAGAAGTGGAAAAATCAAACCTGGGTTATATTGTTTCTCAAAAAGCAAAGAGCCTCTTGGAGCGTTTCAGTATAGGGAAGTCGAAGGAAATGGCTACTCCAATGGAACCCAATCTTAAGTTACAAAAAGTTGATGGGAAGCCATTGAAAGATGCCAAGAAATTTCGGCAACTTGTTGGGTGTCTAATTTACTTAACCATCACAAGACCAAAAATTCCATACTCTGTGTCTGTTGTTTCTCAATTTATGCAGAATCCAAGAACTACTCATTTAGATGTTGCAAAAAGAATATTGCGTTATGTCAAAGGGTCTCCTAATCATGGGCTTTGGTACAAGAGAAGTGAAAAATTTTTATTAAGTGGATTCACTGACGCAGATTGGGTAGGGGATGCAAATGATCGTCACTCAACCTCAGGCTATTGTTTTAATAGTGGTCCAGCAGTGATTTCTTGGAGTAGCAAGAAGCAGGATGTTGTGGCTCTATCTAGCACAGAAGCAGAATATGTGGCAGCAACCATGGCTGCACAAGAATGTGTTTGGTTGAAAAGGTTGGTTGTAGATATGTTACACCAAGTTGATTATGCTGTGCAAATCAAGTGTGACAATGAGAGTGCAGTTAAGTTAGCCTCAAATCCAATATTTCACGCAAGAACAAAGCATATTGAAGTCCGTCATCATTTTATTCGTGACAAGGTCTTGACTGAAGAAATTGAGCTAACTAGTGTTCGTACCGACGCTCAAGTTGTTGATGTATTCACACGGCTTTGATGAAGCCTAAGTTTCTGTCATTTTGAGATGCTCTAGGAGTTATTGATAGTAAGCTTGCACTAAGGGGGAGTGTCAAAAATTAGTGCAGCTTACTACACATTAAATTAAATTTGTTTTATTTAGTTTATTGCCACTTTATTTAGTCAATAAGTTACCAAATCTTCTCTGAGACTTATTCAGAGTTTGTTTCTATTCTTTTGGTGAGTAAAATCAGTAGTGGAGAATTTTGTGGAAAATTAGTCAGATTTGTGCGATAAATAAGTATGGTAATCTGAAGGAAAGATCATCACTTTCTCAAAGTTTCTTGTTTAATACAAGTTTCTTTCTTCCATTATACTCTGTATTTTTTCTTCTTTTCTATCAACTTTTCTTTGTTTTATACCCGATCATCAAAAACACAAAATAAAAAAATAAAAAATAAAAAAGAAAGGAAGGAAGAAGAAGAGAAGGCAAGAAAAAGGCTCTTATCAGTGAGAATACAAATGATTAAAATATGAAAAAGAAGAAAAAAAAAATCAAAGGAAGAAGAAAGAAAAGAAGAAACGAAGGAAGAAGAAAGAAGGTAGGAGAAATAGAGTTGCCAAGGGCAACTTTTGTCATTTCTAAAAACTCATCTCATCTCTCTCTTACTTTTTGAGTTATTTTAATGGCAAAAGCGCACAAAATCAGATGGATGAACTATTTAGAATGATGGAATCAAGCCTCAAAGACACGCTGAATATTTGTCTCAGATGTAGGGACTACTTAAATAATTTCATCAAATCTTAGGGACCAAATAATTAATTGCCCTTTTTTCTAAGAAAATGATGGAAATTCAGTTTTAGGCCGCCTTTTTCTAAAAAATTAATGTTAATTAAAAAATCCTAATAAATTTATTTTAAACAACTTAAAAAATGTTTATACTCATATGACAACTAAAATTCTTTAACTTTGCAATTTAATGCAAAATAATCAAATTAATTATGGTTTATTTTATTTTATTTAAATATTATTAATTAAATAAATTTTAAAAAAAATTGAAAATAAGAATGTTTTATATAATGTAATTTTAGACTTAAGTAAAGAAATTTGAAAGGGAAAAAAAATATTGTTGAACTCCCTTCTTTATCAAAACAGTATAATTTTGAACTAAGCTATCCTTTTTTTTTTTCCTTTCGAGATATTGAAACTTTTAGTGCCTAAATTCTTTAATTTTTCTATATGAGTGCTTGATCGAAAAACTTTTTTAAATTGGGTTCCTAAATGTTTTAAAAAAATGCAATCAAGTGCTTTTGGCCGATTCCTCTCACTGGATTGCTGACTTTGCATATGTAGGCCCCGCTTTTGATGACGTGTAATAAAAGACAGACAGCCCGCATCGTGGGTTCTTACACTATATATTTATATATCTCTTTAGCTATGTATACATCAATATAATTTGTACTTGTATTGAATTATTCTCCTATGCTTTTACATGTTTACTGGAGTGTAATTGCATCTGATTTCCCAATTACTTTTCTTCCTCCTTACACAAATATTGTGTGACTTTAAATGTTACTAGCCAAAATTAGGTTTAAGGATGAAGGAACCTAGCTTGTTCATAAAGAATTTTATATAGCTAGATCTAATTGAGCTCAACATAAATATTCTTATCCTTAGACTATATTTGTTCAGTCCATTTTCCCAAATCAAAATAGCCCCACAGTAGATGATCTCCCACATTGAAATTTCTAACAATGAAAAAAATGCATTGGTGAAAGAAAAAAATTAAGGAAACACAAACTCTATAATATTTGATTGAATACAAGTATATATACATTTGTAATGTTAATGCAAATGTCTCCATTTGATTCATTGATTATTCTTAATCAGGTCATCCCATTTGCACTTCACAAAAATTTCCTATCTTCTTATCAACTATGAAAATAACCTTCTGAAGATCTTTTGAAGCTGGCTATATATATATATATATATATCTACTCTATGATAATTTCAGACAAGCTTCCACCCAAGCCACTTGCAAATTGTCCATGCTTATCACAACATTCCTTCATATAGCTTTTGCAACAACCGCCCATTTCTCTCTTCTCTAAGCTCATACAAACATGCACAGCTGCCATTTGACTAGTAGAGCAATAATTTGGCTTTTGTTGGTTGGGCCGAGGAGTAGTAAAACCCGAATCAACAATGTTTTCTAAAGAATCAACCTCAACATGAATATTAGCATGGTCTTTACCACAATGATGATCATGGCAATGACCATTTTTGCTGTTCTTTAGAGTGATTGGTTCCATATCAGTAGAATGGTTTGAATGGTTAGATATGCAATGACTGGGGGGAGAATGCTCTCCTTCATTACATTTGCCTTCCTTTTGTACTGAATTTGTGCATTTCTCTCTGGTGCTTAAGCCTGAGCAAGAATGTTTCTGCTGATTTTTCGATTCTAAAGAAACCGAATGATTACAATGCTTCAATTCAGCTGAATCTGTGCACTTATTGTTTGCATTAGGCTCACATTTTGAAGCACAGCTTGGCCTACATTGCTTCTCCACCTTCTTGTCACAGCAACGCTTGATATTACTGTCACATTTCTTTATTTTTTCTGCAGATGTCGACTTGCAGCATTTTCCTCTTTGAGATTTATGAGTTGTACATGCTCTTTCAACATTTTGCTCACAACATTGCTTATGATGATGAGACGAGTGGTGACTGTCACATTTCTTGATCTTTTCTGCAGATTTTGAGTTGCAGCATTTTCCTCTGTGTTTCTTATGCGTTTCGCGTAAAAGTAACATGCTGTTGAGAATGACTAGCAGACAAGTACCAACATCAGCAAGAACAGCAGCCCAAATAAGTGGATGACCAGCGAAGGCTAAGGCAAGGATAGCAGATTTTGTTGATATCGACAGAATGACATTTTGAATTACTGTCTTATGAGCTTTTTTCGCTAGCTGAATTGCTTTTGGCACTTTTCTAATGTCATTTGACATAAGAATTACATGTGCTGTCTCTGTTGCCAGTGCTGAACCTGAAATTCCCATAGAGATACCAATATCAGCTGTAGCCAATGCAGGAGCATCATTTAGTCCATCTCCTATCATTGCTGTTTTCCCTTCCTTTTTAAATGCTTCAATAATTCTTGCCTTGTCTTCTGGTAGGAGTTCTGCATGGACTATTTCAAGAGCATTTCCTAGCTGCATTCCAATTCCATTCCCAATTTCAGAATTACATGTCCTTAAAAATCTAATTTTCTAGTTCTAGAGTGATCCACTAACTATGGAAAACTGAGCAAGGAAAAGAAATTAGATGCACCTGTTGTTGAGCATGCATTGCTGCTGCTTGACCATCTCCTGTAAGCATAGCGGTTTTAATTCTCAGTGACTTAAGCTCTGCGATCGCCTCTGCAACACCAGTCCTACAAGCATCGGAGAGGCTGAAAACTCCAGCAGGAGTGGCTCCTGAGTAAACATATCCAATAGTCTTCCCACTCTTTGTATCCATTTCTACCAGAGGAACTGTAAATTCAAAACACCATACATTTGTAAAATCATTATTAGTGGCACAATCTCTAACACCAATACATTTATAACACCATACAGTTCTTACTTCTTTCACAGCCAGCTCTGATACCCATCTTTCGGTTTCCAATATAAATTTCTTTCCCATCAATCTTTCCATGAATTCCTTCTCCAGGAAAATTTTGAAATTCTTCCACATTCTCAGGACGTGGCTCTACCGAAAGACTTCTTCCATAGTCAACAAGAGCAGCTGCCATCGGATGACTTGATTTACTCTCAATGCATGACACCCTACAAGATTCAAACATATAAATTACTTACCATCTTGATAATAAAAATCCTTAATAAAAATGCTTGATGCCCTACAATTATAGCTTGATTTTACTCGTTCTTATTTGTTCTTACCAGTAAAGCAATGTGTCAATGCTTATATCTTGACAAAGCGATTGGAATTCTACGACCACAAATTCACCTCTGGTGATAGTACCAGTCTTGTCAAAAGCCACAACCTTGATTTTGGAAAGAGTTTCAAGATAATCCCCGCCTTTGATCAAAACACCAGAGGTTGCGGCTTTTGTTAGGGCGCAGAAGGTTGCGACTGGTGTGGAGAGGATGAGAGCACATGGACACGCACTTACTAAAACAACTAAAGCTAAATGAAGCCAATGCTTAAGGTTATCAACCCTAAATGCCAGAGGAACACCTGCCAAGCTAGCTGATATAATTATTACCGCTGCCAAACAGACCAAAAATGATCAATAACAAGTAATTAGTAATATATTATATTCTACAAATAATAAAACAGTATTTAATGTATGAATAACCTGGAGTATAATACTGAGCAATTTTATCTATGAATCTTTGAGTAGTAGATTTGCTATTTTGAGCTTCTTCTACTAGCTTTGCCATTTTAGCTACTACACAATCTTCAGCTAAAGCTGTAGTTTTAACATTCACGTAACCTGAAAATTGTGTATTCTGGTTAGCTACAAAGAAAGTCAGAATCTTAATATATTCAAAGTAGAAATGGTCATTGGCCGGTTCAGATTAGAAACCAATTCTAATCCCAAAAATTTCTGAGCCCAATTCAAATCCTAGATTAAATAGAGTCAGTTATCAGTTATTACCGTTAAGGTTGATGGTACCAGCCCAAACAGTAGAATCTTTGAGTTTAGGAACTGGAAATGATTCTCCTGTTAAGGTTTTTTCATCTACTTCAGAATTTCCATCTACAACTACCCCATCAATGGGTATAATTTCGCCAGCTTTCACTGCAACGATAGTGTTTAACTTAACCTCATCAACATCTACTTCTTCCCCTGTTTCAGCTATTACTGCTTTTTGAGGAGCTATGTTCATCAACGATGACATAACAGCATTAGCCTGAAATAAAAATTATACTTCAGAAATTAAATTTTTGTTCAAATGCAATATTTGAAAATTTTAGATACTAGTTTCTATCTAAATTGTTGGTTTTTTCTGAGAAGATTTTCTAGGTTTTTCATAACATTTGAGGAGATCAGAAATATTAGTCAATGAAAAATATTTTCCTCGTAAAATTACTCTTTTTTTTTCAATTTTTTTTTTTCTAAATGTTAACAAACTTTTTATAAAAAAAAAAAAAAAAAAAAAGAACATTTGAGGAGATCAGAATATTAGTCAATGAAAAAATTTTCCTCGGTAAAATTACTCTTTTTTTTCAATTTTTTTTTTTTTCTAATGTTAACAACTTTTTATAAAAAAAAAAACAAAAAAAAAAAAAAAAAAAAAAAAGAAGCCATTTTGAAATTAGTCTCAATACACACTTATTTATTTCTATTAATTAAAAAATCAACAATTTCAGTATCTATAGCATCTTTACAGAAAAACAAGCCATTTTATGAGTTATTCAAGGAAAAAAAGGACATATGTAATTTAAATTTAATAATTTAGGGACTAACTAAATTGAGATTTTAAAATTTAAACAGCTATATAAAATTAAAAACTAAAGTTAGTGAGAATGTTGTACATTAATGCAAAATGACCTCAAGAAATTAACAGAAAATGAATATTGTTAATACATTTGACAGAAAAACAATTTTTTTTTTATTTGTGTGTAAACTACCGATATCTGGATCCCATTATCAGGGGTCGCCTAATCCGGCTCGGGATTTAATCATAGTTAAAGCCTTTCAATTCTCTCGACAAGTGCGTTTAGTGGAAATCGAACCCGAGAGCTTTTGAAAGAATCTTTAAGTTCACTAATTTCCACTGCCATTTTTCCTCCTAAACAAACATAGCCTAAGTGATGTAATTGATACCCTAGAAATATTAAATTACTTTAATTTAAATAACTTCAAATTATCTAGTGACATAAGTTAAAATAGCCGTTAATAGCTTCCACTAGAAAAAAGAGATTTGAACATGGATCTATTGTTATGTCGTAATGTACTTACCATTAAACTATGCTTTGAAATGCTCTTTATTTGAGTATTTATTTATAGGCAAATTCAAAAAGGTTTGACTAAGATTAATACTTTTGTCCTAATTGTGTGAATGAGATATTGCAAAGTCTAAAAATTTGTTTCCTTAAACTACTTAGTTTTTCCATTCAAAAATTTCAAGTTTTCAGTTTAAGGGACGAAATATTAATTTAATAACAAATGCGACTATGTAAGGGACTAAATAATTACGATATAAAGGACTAAATATTCAAATATGTATAGTATTTAACTGCCAAAATTATACTTTTTAGATAAAAATTCTAAATCTCAAATGCTTCCCTGTAATTTCTCCAAATGGTTGAAATAAAATAATAATTTCGGTCAATTTCAAAGGCTTAATCGTAATTTGCATAGTAAATAAATTTTTATAATTGAAAGTGATATTAAACCACAATGGTTGTAGAATTATATAATTTAATTTTAACTAAAAATTATTTACATAATCTCTAATAAATATTGTAGGTTGCTGAACATACCTTGTGGCCTGCCCTTGACTCGAGCCATTCAGCAATGGTAAACAGAAAGACAATTGTTCCTGCTTCCGCATAATCCTTCAAAGCCACTGTCCCTATCACTGTCAAAAGTAATAGAGAAATTATTAAAAATTGACTCAACGTTACTCTTACTCGATCATTTCAAAATATGTAATGCTGGATAAAGATTAACATTTATTATATATATTTAAAATCTGAGATTCTCGCATGATATTAAATTTCGAGATTTTCGTTCAATATTTATTTTTTGTCTCTTACATAGGATAACTATAAAAATATATAAATATTTATATCTAAACCTAATAAAAACATTACAATCTCTAAAAATTCTCTCATTATTCTTACTTTTTATCTTCATTAACATCGTGTGTACACACATCGCATTTATATTATCCAAAAAATTAAAATTCATTTTGAAAGTTTATATTTTTATATTTCAAACAAAAAAAAGAATATATATTTTACTTGTAAATTTAATTCCGTAAAATTCAACATAGTTCAAACTATATATACTGCCATTAAAGAATAAATTTTATATCTGAAAAAATTTACTTATATATATCAAAAACAGCAAGCATATATATATAGATATGGTATTCTTTATAGAAACTTTTGATCAGTAGCACTAAATTGTCAAAATTATTTAACTTTTTAGCAGAAAAATTGGGCAAAAAGATGAATAATCAAAGGCAATCACTAGCCTTTATTAAAGAAAAAGGCTACAATAAAGAAAGAGACGAAGGAAAAAGCCCAGTAAGAAATGCTCCTTTATGACACGTAAAGGCTAACCTTTCGTTCTTTATATGGAAAAAAAAAAAAAAAAAAAAAAAGTTCTTATATGGAAAAAATAAAAAAAAAGAAGAAAGAAAGAATGAAAACGTTCCACAAATAAAAGCAAAGGGGAAGGAGTGAGAAATGAAACTTAACAGAAAAAGAAAAAGCAACCTAAAATTGCATAAAAATTATATCTTCTTTTTATTTTTTTTTTTAGGCTAATAACCATATTCCATAAATTTAGTTTTTTTTTTTTTTTTTTTAGCTAAACATATCCATAAATTAGTTGATAAATTCCCAAATAAAATAATCAAATCATCCATTAATCAAAATAATTATTATCATTAATTACCATTATTATATAATATTATTAATTTATAATACGACTTTAGGAAAACTTGTCTGGATAACGTAGCAGTAGGTTTCTCTTTTAAGTTTTAAGCTTTTACGTGAATTAATAAAATAAAACTTTGCCTAAAAGGAAAAGGAAGTCGGTGCTTATATAACAGATATACCTCAACAACGAAAGTTGTCAGGAAAAGATATATTCACACAATTGAAATTGTTTTCTAAAAGCATGTATCCAGAATAGAACTAGAAATTAAATGAATAATGAAAATTCAAGAATTAAAATTTCATTTTATGTAACCACTAGTTTCTTCTTTTTTTAAAAAAAAAAAAGAAAAAGAAAAAGAAAAAATAGATGTAATCCTCTAGTTAATTACTCTTTTAGTTTTGTTTATTTTACATTTAAATTTTGAAGAATAGAGAAAAATAAAATTTAACCTTCCGATTTCAGACCGCAAAATTTGGGGTGAGCACTTGGTTGGTTGATTGGTTTAGATTCAAATTGAAACAAATCGCATGAATTGAATAAATTAAATGTTTAAAAAAATTAAATTGAAACTAAGTCAAATTGGTTCAATTCAATTTCAATTCGGTACAGTTAATTTTAAAGTTTATTATATAAAATAAAATCAAACCCAATTGAAAAAAAATTTGATTTTATCTTATTAAAATAAAAATCAAATCAAATCTTTCAAAATATTTATTTCAACTCAGTAAATTTTATCAAAAACTGCTTAGCCCTAGCAAAAATACTTAGAATTTTAATATAGGACTCACTATTGTTCACTAATATATGATTAATTTAATTAATTTGACAAGGTAAAAATCCAATAAAAAAATTAAAAATTTTAGTTAAATTCTATTGATCTTAAAATGAAAAATTAAAGAATCAAGTCGCTCTGAATCCTGGAAAACTTATCACTCTTCAAGTTTTAAAATAGATGAGAAAATTAAAAAAAAAAATTAGTAAAATACCTGCAATGAGAACAAGAATGTTGGTATCAAGTCTAAAATTTCTTATCGAAGCAATTGCTTTCAAGAAGATAGGAATGATTCCAACGGCCACAGCTCCAAGAGCAAGCCAATGTAAAGGATGATACACATACTTCAACAACGAGAGCAGAAGCAATACACCACTAGCGACAGCAAAAGGGCTTGGCCATTTCTTCTGATAACTTATATCTCCATGTACTCTCACATTTGCTTCTAGCCTTGCTTGATTCAGAGCCTTAACTGCCATTTAATAAATAAATAAATAAATAAATTTATAATTATTATATTTAATTTTGTATATTTAATTAATTAAATCATAAACTATAAATTATAAAATTTTCCATTTTTCTAACAATTTTTTATTATATTTCATATTCTTATGTTTTTATTAGAAAATCAGTGAATTAGGTTGCTCACGCAGTAGAGCAGCATGTCCTGCTTCTTTTGGGCATGAGCTTTTAGCTGTTGACATGCAACAGGGGAAGCTAAAGAGGATTCCCAAAAAAAATCAAAATCCTTTTTAATATTTGCATCCAATATATTTATTACAACTACCAAAACCAAATCTGTACTCCACCTAATGAATTTGACATATCAACCTGCTTACACTATCATAGATTTTGCCTTTATAAATAATTATAATATATATCCTTTTATTAATATTTAGCACCTCCATATATATTTTATTAAACAACTACACATCCAAACACAAATCTGTACTCCATCACCTATTCTGAAATTTATGACATATCCATACACTGCTTACAGCCCTGAGCAAACCTAGAATCCTTTTGCACTTATTATAAATAAGTTATATCATATACTATATAACTATATATATATATAGATATAATAATATATATAATAGTATATATGCGTTATAGATACTATTTAATATATCTAAATATTATATTTCATCCAAAAGATTCAAACACCAAGTTTAAATTACAAATAATTTTTATATCTTTTTTACTTTATATAAGAAATTGAAGAGTAAAAAACATAGAGTTGTCATTATATATTTCATCCCCAAAAGATTCAACACCAAGTTTAAATTACAATTTTTTATATTTTTTATTTATATAAGAAATGAGAGTAAAAACTAGAGTTGTCAAATTAGCTCAATTTTTTGAAAATAACACACATATTGAGCGAAAACTACACTTTTAAACTCGTTTTCTCCTTTAATATTAGTGGTAAATAAATAGTTTTAACGTTTTAACTTGTGATAAAAAAAAAAAAAAAATCCTTTTGATTTAACGTTTATATTTTGCTGTCACCAATGGATAGTGGTTGACTGGCCGCTAATTGCTTATAAAACCAAAAGTTAATAGTTAAAAATGTGTTTAGCATTTCAATTATAATTTTGAAGTGTTGATCATCATATTTTTAAGTTTTGCTCCAAAAGCCAAAAAAAATATTTTCTCAGAAAATGAAGAAAAAAGATTTAGGAAAAAAAAGAAGTGGCTAAAATGGAAACTTACCAATTTGAAGCTGAGATAGAAGGAGATTATCATGAACAACAACAACAGTTCTTGTTGGAACAATAACAGAGTACTCTTTGACACCGTCAAGAGACTTGAGAATATTCTCAATCAAAGGAACTTCTGAAGAGCAACAAAGCCCTAACACATCAAAATAACTTTTCTGAAATTTTTTATTGTGATTATTGGCTGCCTTGTTCTTGTCTTGGGCAGCCATTTTTGTCTTTCTTCTTCAAAACTCTGCAACCAAAGCACACAACTCTGAAATGTTAAAAATCAAGAAAAGAAAGAAATAAAAGAAAGAAAGAAGTTTCAAACTCTTGGTAGGAGAGAAAGCTAATATTGCTCACTTCTACACTTGTTTAAGGTTTGTTAGAGAATGGTATAGAATGTGGAAGCCATTGGGAAGCTATATAAGAAGAGTGGTGAGGTTGGCTTTTAAGAATGGAATGAAGTTTACCCCAACAAAAAAAAAAAAAAAAAAAAAAAAGAAGACGTCGCGTAGTTGGCTTTTAAGAATGGATATTGTAAGTTTACTCACCCAACCAAAAAAAAACCAAAACCCCAATAAAAAAAAGGAAAGAGGCCATAATAATCAAGCAGAAGACATAAAAAAAAAAAAAAAAAAAAAAAGGAAAAGAGCATAATAAATCAAGAAAGAATTTTATTTTATTAATAAATGGGAAAATGGGTTCATCTTTCTAATGTGGATGAGACAGAAGCATAGTGGAGAATCAGCAAGGTGTAGAATTTGGAATCCACATATGAATCCACATAAATTCTTTATAGTTATATTTTTAAGCATATGTGCTCAAAGAAATTGTGATCTTATGGCGATCTGGGATTTCTTTATTTCTTATACTTCTTTCCTTGATTTAGTGGTAGATACCATTACGGATTCATTTTTAAACATGGAAACAAGTTTACTTCTTTAATTCAATTTAAGATGTATCATTCACCGTGGGGGTAAGCAAATAATTAAATCAGTTCAAAACAATATGGAAAAGACAAATCGGACCTCTAATAATTATGACCATACTGAACTGGACCTCTAACAATTATGACCATACTGAACTGAAATTAGTATCAGAATCGATATGGTTTCAGTTTTGTTTCGGTTTTAAATTGAAATTAAATAACATATTTTAAACTTTTTAAAATGCTTTTTTATATTTGTGGCTTGAATAGATAATAATGATAATAAATATTACAATTGAAAAAACTAAACCAATTTAATAAAAATTCTTAAAAGTTACTTTAAAATATTAATCCCTCCATCCCATGTTGTTTACATGATTTGACAAAATACGTATATTAAAAATTTAGTCAATAAAATTTATTTTGTCCTTTTTTACCCTTAAGTCATTAAGATATTAATAAAAGCTCTATATGTATAAATTTACAAACTTTGCAAACATTTTGGGACATTTAAAAAAAGAATAACAATCAAACAAAATGGGACGGAGAGAGAATAATAAAACACAAAAATTAGTTGAGAGTTTTTTTAAGAACATATTTTTCACAGTTTCAAATCGAAACCGCTGATTTTAAAGTAAAATTGCTAATTTTGATTTCAAAAAGTGAAGAATCAGAACCAAACTTTAAGTGTATAATTTCAGTTATGGTTTGAAACTAGAATTGTTGACTATAGTTTAGTGCCGGTTTTAACCAGTTTGATTTCGACAATTTCAAGTTGAAACCGAACCGTGGTTATCCATGCCTATATGTTTATATTGCGTTTCTGCCCCCTTCCACATATTTATCAAAAAAAAAAAAAAAAAAAAAAAAAAACACAAACATTTAGGTCTTGACGACAAGTGGTTTTCTTTACAGAAACCATATTTTTCACAGTTTTCAAAATCGAGAACCCGTTGAGTTTCTTTAGAGTAATGATGTTTCTTTTAAGTTGCCCTTCTGATTTCAACACAAAGTGAATGGAGGATGCTAAGTAAAACCAAAACTTTAGGAAGTGTATAGGCTCGCCCACTTTAAGAGTTATGCGTTTGAAATGCGTATGAAGTTGGCTAGATATGACACTAATGTTTTTAGTGGCGCGCGTACTTTAACTTCAGTTGTTGAATTTCTCAGACAATTTCAAGTTGAAACGAAACCGCTGGTTAGTTGCCACCATGCTAGGTAATGTTTATACTTGCGTTGTACTGTTCCTACGCTTCTTCCACATATTTAATCAAAAAAAGAATAAAATAATTAATATAAGAAAATCCACTTATGGCGCCTTCGCAATTGTTCTCCGGACAACACCGACTTTTGGTTTCTCCTCTCCCAACTTTCATAATTTCGTCAAACCATTATACAAGTGAATAAACCTAAATCCTTAAACCTAAACCTAATCTTAGTACGATGTTTGTTCAGATATCTAGAGTTTTCGTTAAATACTATAACTCGTTCCTGCGAAAAAATATGGCAATAAAAGTTAAAAAAAAAAAAAAAAAAAAAAAAATCCACTTATCCTCTCCCACACGACTTTGGTTCTCCTCTCCCAACTTTCATATTTCGTCAAACCATTATAAATTAATAAACCCTAAATCCTAAACCCTAAACCAATCTTAGTACGTGTTTAGTTCAAGATGATCTAGTTTTCGTAAATATATATAACTTCTGAAAAATATGGCAAATAAAAAGTTAATAAAGCCTATACCAATCCTATTTGTTAAAATGCCTACTTCAGTTGGTGTTTTTTTTTTTTTTCCCCGTACATTTCCTATTTTACCTTATGAAATATGCTTGCTGCATTCTTTTATCATGAGTAATTTACGATTGATCTCTCACTTGGAATAAATGCGCTCCACAAAATTTTGTAAAAATTTATGTATAAATCTAAATTTTTGTAGTTGGTATGAAAAAAAAAAATGAAGAATTCATTTCTATGAGCTCAATTCAATGGATTTGAATATAACTAAACCAAATTGTATAAAAGAAAAAGATGGAATTTTCAAATAATTCTATAAACTTAAACAACTTAAAGCTTTATTACAAAACTATCCATTCTCATAGCTTTCTAAAATTATTACACTAAGGATATTTTAGAAATAAAAGCAAATGAATTTTAATTTTTAAATTTATTTCAAATATGAAAAATTCATTTACAAATTTAGAATTTATTTATAAATAAAGTTCACATTTTGAGTTTATTTATACCAAAAAGAGTATTAGAATTCAATAGGGATGTGCCCACCCTCAGATGAAATATATCAATATATGCCAACAACATGTTAGGTAATACTTTTTCACATAAATAGGATCTTTTTTTCTCTATTTTCTTAAATATCATCATCCACTTGTCTCCCCAATCCAAGTAGTAGGCATCTTAATTTCCTTTGCATACATAACTAAATCCGTAAAAGCAAACTCTTCTTCCATGTCAGATTCTTTTTCTTTTTGATTTCTTAAGCAAATAGGAGATTTAATTATTAGCATCATTCAACAATGAAAAATTATTTAGACATCAATAGATTTGAGAATTGAATAATGATTTTTTGTTTTTATTATTCAAATTATCAATTCTATTATTATCAATGCTAAAACTTGCAATTTCCAAATTGAAGCGTAAATTATATAATTTATTGTATTATAATTTCAAAGTAAAGAAATATTTTTCATAATTGTTTTACAACTTTCCTGTTATTTAATGTACTTATTAATTTTAATTTCGTTTATATATATATGTGTGACATTTCTTGGACTCTTAAGTTACCGTCTAAATAGAAAAACGTATTCATTCCTATTTAGGACTCTGCGCCAAATATC
This sequence comes from Jatropha curcas, assembly GCF_014843425.1. Next base: position 204,546 of record NW_023590785.1, read on the forward strand.
CAATTAGTTACTGTAATTATGAGAATTTTGTATATAAATTTTTTATATAGCTTATTATATGGAATGTGTTTTTTCATTTTTTCTTACTATGATATTACAAGAATAAATTTTGACTTGGAAAATTTTCTCTTGCCTTGAAAATTAAATTCAGCATATATTTAGAAAAAAATATAAATTTTACTACACTATGAAATCAATATGAAATTAACATACTATTTTGTTTTTTATGCTTATAAAAAAACACATTTTGCTTTTATTTGTATTTACCACTACTCCCTTTTGATTTTTGTCGTTATTTAATTCACATACACAATTTTCTAAAAAAAATTAATATTTTTGTTTTTTTATAAACAACCCGCTGATTAATGTTTTGTGTGACAGAACACCACCATGAGCATTATTGGCATGTGCAATAAACTTATCCTGTTGTTTGTTTAATCATTTACGCTAAAATTATTTGAATGCGCCAACATAAACGACAGAGAGACTGTTAAAATTCCACTTCATTCTTTATATTCTATATTAAACTGAAAAAAAAAATATAAAAAATAAAAACCTAAGTTTGATACATTTTATAATTTTAACCAATTTTTTTTAGCTTTGCGAAACATTTTTTTTATCAGTAAATAAATTTTTTAATATTACTAGAAAAAAAACCGGAAAAAATTTTAACTAATTTAGGAATTTAACTCAAGCCAACAGGCTTCCCTAGCACACCCAAACTAAGACCTCAATCAGTTAAATAAAACTTAGAAAATAACTGAAAACAATTATGATAAGCTTAAATTATTCACTCTTGAGATAAGAGTAAACAAATAAAACTCACGACATTATAACCAAGCAAGAGAATTTTCTACAGCATTCACCCCTTTCTTAACTAGGAAATCTGCAAAATGACTTTTAGATCTCTTGATATGACCTAAACAAATATAGGAACACAACAACACCGTCTCATCCAACTTGTTGAACAATTTCCACAATTTTTATGGCCTTTTCTCCTTATGCGACATCCAACCTATTGCATTCTTAGAGTCCGATTCAATTATCAACGGACAAGATCTCAAAGAAGACGAAGCAAAAATCTCTTGATATGACCTAAACAAATATAGGAATACAACAACACTATCTCATCCAACTTGTTGAACAATTTCCACAATTTTTATGGCCTTTTCTCCTTATGCGACGTCCAACGTATTGTATTCTTAAAGTCCGATTCAATTATCAAAGGATAAGATCTCAAAGAAGAGGAAGCAAAAATCTGAATAGCTTCAAACAATGCCAGCAATTCAACTTCATTAGAGTTTAACATACCCACTGCTTTGTAAAACATGCAATTAACTACACCTGAAGATTTTTTAAAACTCTTCTGATACTAATTGGGCTAGCTTTCCGATAGCAGAACCATCAATATTAAATTTTAAAAAACCATCAAATGGACTTATCCACTCCTCCAATAAAGGAACACTGCTCTTTCTTGCACCACATCTAACTATTGAAGAGGATACCAACAACGGGAAAGAGCTCCAGTCGAAAAAAGAAAAGCAAAAAGACTTGCATTTAGCTTTGTGAACTATGCCTTATTTATTTTTCATAGTACTACTTTTCTTGAACGTATGTTGCATGTTATTTACACTCATTAAGTTTTACTCATTTAAGTAAATGTAATTTAACCACATATATTTAGAAATACTCGAAGGAACCACATTTATGAAATAAGCTTAAATCTCAGAGACTTTCACGGCATATTGAGATACCGCTGGTGCGATTGTAGAAGTAACAAAAAATTCAATAAGCTCCACGCCTGACCAGGTATATGCTGTTCCTACAGCCGGCGCAAATCTGCAAGGGAGAATTTTTGCTCAGCATCTTTCAGGGTCACCCCCGTGTTCTTAATTCTCAGGCTTAGAACATGATTGGGTGGCAAAACTGACTTCTTAGAGGTCATCCTTGAACCTCGACCTACAAATATAGGCGGTGGGAATTAGAACAGCACGAAATGGCAATCAAACCGTGCTTCACTTCAACCTCAGTGATAGATGAATTCTTGTTGAGAATTCGGGAAATCGGCAAGTGTCAGGGGAGGACAAGAGAGCAATTTTATATTTGGGCTCCTTATTACTTTTGCTCAATAATCGATGCGACATCCAATGCTTCCCTGGAAGCTGGCTATTGGCATTCTTAAGTCCGATGGTGCATTTTTAGGGGCTGTCATTCATCAACGGACAAGAACTCTCAAGGAAGACGAAGTTCTTGCGACGAGACAATATATTCTCTCTATGAAAGAATATGACCTAACCAAACAAATATACTGGGCGGAGTACGAGTATTATCAAGACGTATTCTAATACCGTTGACCCCAATTACGGCCTTCTTCATAATTGATTGAACTTACGAAGATTAGATCACGAAGTCTTATATTTTTGATGCCGCGCTTTTGTCTTTCCTTATGCGACCGTCCAACAGGCGTAAAGACGGATAATTTGTCAATTGGCTCTTCGGGAAGTCACGGCCTTGACAATCACAAGTGCTATCCAAAAAAAGGGTGGTTTATAAACCTAAGATCTCAAAGAAGATGGAAGCAAAAATCTGAATAGCTTTCAAACTAAGTGCCACAATTCAATCTTCATAGAGTTTAACCATACGCCCTTACTTTGGGGCTTCCTGTGGTAGACAGAACATCGGGCTCAAAGGTGCTTTATTGACGGGTACAAGACAATGCCTCCAGAAAAGTTTTTTAAAAATGCTCATTTCTACATGTTCTGATTACTATGAAATGTTTTTTGTGGGCGTTCAACTAAACGGGGCGGGTAGCCACTGTGGAGAGCATCCGAAATAGGCGGCAGGCATATTGGGACCATCAACTAAAGCTTTGCCAATAGCTTTTTGGAGAATTAAGCAACCACAAAGGATTTTGGGCGCATGAGATATATTGCGTGTTTTAAATGACAACTGGATTGGGGCTTACCTCGAGAACCTTTATCCTCCAGCAATGAAAGGAAACACGGCTGTGGTACCGCTAAGACTTAAAAATATCATTATCCTTGCACACAGGCCATACTTAATCTAACGACTATTCCGTTTCGAACGAGGATACCGACAAACGGGACCCGGCGTAAGGAAAGGTTCCTCGACTTCCGGAACAAAAAGAGGCAAATATGCAACAAAAAAAGAGGGCTACTTGACAAATTTAGACCTTCTAGTAGAGAGGGTATAAGTTGCCTTATTTATTTTTCATAGTTAAACTTACACTTTTCTTGAACGTGATGTTGAATTTATTGGTTTACACTCAATTATAAGGGTTTTGTGGTGGACTCATCCGGATTAAGTAACGAATTTGCTGGCTCCGGACATATATAACCGGACCATATATGAAAATATGATCCTGTGTCTACATGTATTTAGATGAAATTATTTTTGGGCGTTCGAATGGCGTGGTAAATGAGGACAGACAGAGTAAGATTTATGGGTAGTATACTATAACTTAGCCAAAATGCTTCGGGAGTGGGCGTAGATTTTTTTGCGCATTAGATTTTAAACAATGGCGTATGTTGTGATAACCTTCCCAAAATGTAAGGCTAAATGTGTGCTTGCCCAGGAGAAATTAATTGAGAGGTGTTAGAGGTCGCACTTGTTTATAATTATTTAGGGTAACTATGGAAAAACCTAAAGTGATCCATTTTTTATACCTATAGTTATAGATTAATTCTCCCAATTGATTAATGAGCCTAACAATATTAATGAACCGGTGGATCCCGAGACTAATGTCATGCTGGATGAATATATGACTAAGGAGTGATCTTTGGCAAGGTGATGAATAGATTAATAGAATAATGATTTGAGTTAATTTTCGACTTGCCTATTATGAATACGGGGTGAATCTCCGTTTGCAGTTTGCCTCATGTATTACGTTTAGTCTTAAGTGAGCGTCAAAAATAGTTATCGCATAAATATCGAATTAGGCAACTGAAGTATTCTTTTGAAGTACTAATGAGTGAGGTGTTAATAAATGATTTAATGCATAGTGTGTTTGCTTTTAGATAGTCTATCGATAGTGTAAAATGCTTTGTGCATAAGTCGTGTAATCTAACTTGTTTAATGAGTTTGGTTTGGCGTGGCTGTACTGAAAGTATTGTGCATTACTTAGATTATTTTGCTTTTTGTGCATAGCATGATTTTATCAGTGTATGCTTTGGGGTTTGGCATTTATTTTTCGCTAAATGTTATTGTATATTTTTTGACATGATATTGGTTGGTTGCTTTCGTGACTAAAAAAAATGAAGAAACAAGAATGTGTGATTCTTACTTTATAATATTGGTATTATTCAACGTGATATATTATTTAGTATATTCTTGTTCTTTATTGCTTTGGCTCTATAGGTTCTTTCGTTTGAGAGATATAGCTTAAATTAGTAATGTTAAGATTTAAGCTTTATGCACCCAAGGGAGATATTGTTGTATTTTATTTGGAGCACTAGATATAATATAAAATATAATATTATGAATAATTTATATTACTAAAAGTTTAAGAGCATTCAAAAAATAGAAAGAAGATTTTATAAAATAATAAAATAAAAATTCAATAATCCAATAACTTGTTAAGGAAAGAACTTAAATTTTCATGCATAATATAATATCGCAAATTGTATATATTACTAAAAAAACATGAGAAACCAATATTAGCTTACATATTTTATCAACTGAAATAATAAATTTTTTATTGTTGCATTAGTTTGAAAATAGCTAAAAAATTGTAATTATATACCAATAAATTTTTTATTTACAAAAGCATGAAAAACATGCCTCTTACTAATGTATCATGCCTATTGAGAAATCTAGTCATTTATCATTGTTCCGTGTGAAGCTCAGGTGAATTAAGAAAATAACAATACAAATTAGCAGAAAAGAATTAATTTTCAAAATAATGTTATTTAAAAATATAAAGCAATAAAGTAAATAAACATTGAAAACAAAAATATATTATATAAATAAATAAAATAAAGTGAAAATAAGATAGCACGTGAGAAAATTTTATGAGTATTAACTTAACTTTGCTTGTTACATCTTTGCATTTATATTATAGGTATTATGTATTACATATAGATAGCTATGATCATTTATAATTTTGATATTTTTATTAATTTTTTTTTTTTTAGTTTTTACTAAAGTCTATGAGCATATAAATTATGGTTAATTTTTTTTGGGAAAAAAATTTCTTTTAACGTTTTTTATAACTAGCTAATATAACGTATTGTATCCTAATTTTATATTCTATATATAATTCTGCCGAGTTTTTATATTTTATATAAAACAATAAATTTTAAATATATTCCTTAAGAAATAATAATAAATTAATATTTATTCTTTGTAGAATAAGCTACTTGTAGGAAATAATTATAACGAATTAAATTAAATATTTATAAAAAAATAAAATTTTTAAGTAAGTATAGTGGATTAATGTGAATGAAAGTGTAAAAATTATGAGCATGAAAGGGGTATCTTTGGTGTTTAACGCCATATGTAATTTTCTCGAGTATAAGAATAGAATTAAGGGCATATTTTAATACTGATTAACAATAGCTTCCCCTAGAAATAATCGGAGAATCTTTAAAAAATAATTTTAATTTGTTTGTGTATTAATTTTTTATAACTATAGTCCATACTTATTTAATTCTCTTATAACAATTACAATAACTTTGGCATTCATTCTAATTCTTTCTTGTCTTCAATATTAAATTTATTTAACCACGAAAAATGAGTTACACATTAATATGAAACCAGACTCAAATTCACGGTCGGTGTTGCGTAGGTGTAAACAGAGGTACTTCAGTTAAGTAAGGTTTATATAATAGGGTAATACTAAAACTATGGGTTTGGGCCCCTGGAGTACCAGGCTCCAGGAGTGGGGTCGGGCTATTGAAGAGGGTATTATTGTTCGGGGATGCAGGCCCGGTATTTTCCGTGCTGAACATTATAGAGATAGGGGTTAGCTAAACATAACTTAGTTTTACCAATGGTTGAAGGAAAGTTGACACCTTAAGAGTATATATCTGATTTATGTCCTGTGGAGCATTTGGGAGTGTGGCGATGTGTTTTTTTTTCTTACTTTTTAAATGTGATAAAGTAAATGCATAGATAATTAAGCATACCTGGGCGATTCAAAATTTTAGATTTTTAGGAGGTTTTGATTCCATCTTGTTATGTTGTTTTTAATTGAGTCAGGGTTGTTTGAATTTCATTAGTATTATTGATTAATAAAACAGTTCGGTTATTGGGAATATTTAACAATGTCTGTTTAAATAATCGTGTATTGTTCCACGCTTGGATAACTTGGGTTCGCAATAGTGATCCTGTTTAGAGTTATAATATACCCTGTGTTGGCGGCAGGTGAATGGCAGCCGGAGTCGTGGTGGAGGGGAGACGGTCCTTTACATTCTTGTTTGTCGAATTGCTGAATTTTAAATTGAAAGTAGCTGCGGGGGGCTGGGTTAGAGGAAGAATTCACTCGTCTTAGGATTTGATTCTAGAAGAAGAGTAATGGTTAATCTTATTTAGATTAGCTAGGCTGGATTGTCTAGCTCGTAGAATCGGGTCTGGGTTAGCCAAAAAATAAAATAAACAAACTTTTTATCTTGTTCTCAAAAATACTCCGCTCGAATTTTCTTAGTTATATTGATTCTTAATATCATGTCAAAGTCGCTCAGATTTCGTTATTTTGACCACTGCTAGATTTTATTAATAATGTTTTTTAAAATGATTGGTCATGAATTTTGGATTTGGGGGTTAGAACGGGTGGCCGAAACCCATAAAATAGCAAATTTAATTATTATTGGCTAATAGCAATATTTAATTTGGATTTATTAATATTTAATTTGATTTATTAGATTATTTTCTTATTCTATTGTTAATCTATATTTATTTGTGACAAAAGATTACACTGAAAATTATTAACAAAACATATAAATTAATTATAAAACGTATAATAGAAGGTATAAGATGATTTTTATAAATCAATCTAGTTTTTCCTTAAAAAAGAAAATAAAAGCAACTAACGTATAATAAAAACTGTATGAATCAGTACGTTAATATAAAACCGAAAAAAATATTTACCGTATATATAAAGTGTAACATAATATAACCACTCAATCTAAATAAGAACTTATATTTTAATATTATATAAATAAAAAATTAAACGAGTATAAAGATTGACGTGTAACGCACGTTATAAAGAAGACTAGTAATATGTATAGAAGTAGGAATGAGTGGGAATGAGGGGGAATAATGAGATTGTCTATAATAACCTTAGTGAAAGTTTATAAATTCTAAAATATCCTTAGTCAATTGATAATAGTTTGAGTATTTTTAATAATGAGTGGAAATGAGGGGGAAAAATAAGATTGTCTATAATAACTTTAGTGAAAGTTTATAAATTCTAAAATATCCTTAGTCAATTGATAATAGTTTAAATATTTTTAATAATGTTTTTATTAATTGATTAAAAAATATTATTATATTATATTGTTCTAATTGAATTTTCAATTATTGATTATTTACTATATTAATTATTTCAAAAAATAGATTATTAAGTTGTCAAAAAATAGATTATTATATTAAATTTTAAAAAATAAAACTTCAAAATGAAAAAAATAAAAATAAAAACATCTATAAAAAAATATTGTTACACGGTTATATAATATATATATAATAACGTAATAATAATGATATGATATATATATATATATACTTGAATTTTGTTTATTTTTAATATCTATTTATCTAATATCTAAGTGTTTCAATTTTGTTATATTTTACAGAGAGGACTAACACTATATATTGAATTTGTTATTTATATCTATTTATCTATATCTAAGTTTTCAATTTTTATATTTACAAAGGCTAACACTTTATTTTTTCTTTTCTTTTTCCGTGAATATTGGTTGTCAAAATATTATATAGTATTATATCATTTTCAATTCTCGCAAAATAGGTTGGACGATTTTCTTCTATAAACAGAAAAATTACACATACTATAAGATTTTAAGATATCTATATATCTCAATATCTCAACATAAATTAATTAAAGTAAAATACTCAAAAAAAAATTAAAAATGGATATAATGTAGTTGTCAAAGCTTTCAATTAATCAGAATTTGCGGATCCCAATACCATAAATATAAATCGATATTAAATGCAAAACCAAAAGATCTTTTTTTTTATCGATCGAAATTTGTTCGTATGAAGATTCAAGTATATTTGAGTTCTTTTTTATTATTATTTATTTTAAAATTTTATTTCTTTTATTTGATTTTCATGAACTCAAATCAACATCCAATAACAATGCCAATAACATAAAATCAATATTATTTGCATCTAGTTTTTTTTAAAAGAAATCGGAGTGCTAATTAAAATATTACCTTATCATTTTCAATTAAAATTGGAAGTCTTTTCTTGTAATCAATTTAGATAATTAATTTTTTTTCATTTTTTATCGTCGTATAATTATTTTATTAATATGGCTTTGGCCTTTAAATATTCTCCTATCACCATATTAAAATTAAGTTTAAGAAAGATATTATTTCGCTAATAAAATATGAATATTATCATTAAATAGAGATAAAATTTTAATTTAAAGTTTGTTATACATAAATATTATTACTAGTTCTTAACATTATATAAATAGTCTCAGAGAATAATACAGAGAAAAATTTCATAATCATACGCTTAATACTATAATAAATATCTAGAGAATATAAGAGAAAAATTATAATCATACTTAATACTATATAAGAATAAATTAATGAGTATAAATGATGAGTAATACCGAATAATAACAACGTGCAACGCACATCACAAAAAACATTAGTAAAAATATAAAAATAGGAATGGGTAGGAGAACATTAATTTGGATAACTAATGTACCAATCAAAATTAAAATTACCTTTATCTTTTCCACCAATCGAATTAAAATCCTTAATGATAATTTTTATCAATTCATAAACTTAGTATGAATATTTGTGGCAATCCTAACGTTCGCCAACCCATTTCTACTTTTGTATATATATATATATATAAGAACAATACTCAACTACAATCTATGAAAGTCCCAACAAGATAATTAAATGAAAAACATCTTGAGTAACAAATAGAACTAACAAATCTACCAAATATAATAAATAAATAAAATGCTAAAATGATGTTAAAATAACTGCAACACATGAATCACATAAGTTGATCATCTCTTCCCCTTTTATGCCTCTGCAAGTTGGTGGTGACATTGACAACATCTAACTTGTTGAACATATGATCAAATGAGGCTCTCGGAAGGGGTTTAATCCAAATATCAACTACTTAGTCCGCAAAATGTAGGTGTTTGACTTCGATAACTTTTTTTATTGGAGTTTATCACGTACAAAGTGAAAGTCTATAACAATATGCTGCATCTTATTGTGAAATACCGGGTTCTCACATAAATCGTGCTAACATTATAATAAAGGATATGAGGAATAACAACAGAGAAAAGCAAAGCTTAGACAAAAGATTTATTATCCAATTGGTTTCAGGAAGAGCATCAACAATATATAATTGTAAATTCCGCTTTAGTAGATGAGCATGAAAATAGAGCGTTGTTTCTTTGGGACCAAGAAATAAGAGTTATTCTAAAGTAGACAACATAACCAGTGGTGGAAGTTTTCAACCGGATCATTGGCCCAGTCAGAATCAGAGTAAACAACAACCATGTTATCATCTTCTTGAGTAATACGAAGTCTATAGGATAAGGTGTGGTTGAGATACTCGAGGACTCTCTTAATAGCTTTCCCGTGATTGGTCCTTGGATAATGCATGAATTAAAATAGCTTATTGAATATAAAGACAATATCCGATCTAGCGAAGGACACATATCAAAGCTTAATAAGTACCTTTCAATAATGGGAGCCATCAACAATAAGACCAAAATCTTGATTGTTTAGATTAATAATAGAACTCATTGGAGTTAGGATACCTTGTTGCATATTAACTTCTTGCAACAGATCCAATATATACTTCTGTTGAGATAAAAGAGGACTAGTAAGTAATGGAAGGACTTTAATTCCTAAAAAGTAATGCAAGTTGCCATCATCCTTAAGGGAAAAACAAGTGGCAAGACCAGTGATTATATAACAAACATCATTATAGTAATCCCCATCATAATAATATTATAAATGTAAATGAGCATATAAAATTGCAAACCCAAATTTTTGGAGGATAAATAGAAAGGAGTCGGAGTGAGACTTATAAAAGCCTAGAGTTACCAAATAGTTCTTAAGCTCAGTGTACCAGGCTCAAGGAGCTTTTTTGAGGCCATAATTCCATCTTCTTCAATTTGCAGACATGGATAGAAAGTTGTTGATAGGCTTTTCGCAAGTGCACAAAATCGCCAATAAGTAATAAAGAGTGAGTAGAGTATCGTTCCCATGAGGATTGTATACCAAGTACCAAAATTGTGTTAATCTAATATTATTTAAACAAAAATGAGGAGAATTATTTCAAGAAATTAAATTTAAAAGAAATAAAAGAGAATAAAAAGAAATCAAGCAAGACAATTTGATGAAAAAGAATCAAGGATTAAAAGCTACTAGGGATTTTGATTTCACTTAATTCTACCCAATTTATTTTATTAGTTTGATAATCAATTTTAATTATTAGTATCGTATTCCCAATGAGTGATTGTATATTATCCAAGTACACCAAAATTGTGAGTAATCTAATATTATTTTTTAAGACGACAAATTTGAGGAGCAATTTCACACTTTCAAATGGATATTTTATAAATTTAAAAAGAAAAATAAAAGAGAGATAAGAAAGAAATCAAACGCAAGAACAATTTGATGAAAAAGAATCTAAGGATTAAAAAGCTACTAGGGATTTTTGATTCAACTTATTCCTACACATTTATTTTCTATTAGTTTGATAATTCAATTTTTAAATTATTCAAAGTAGGGGAAATAACGCCTAAAAATCCAACTAACACCAGCTCTTTGCCGACTGTATTGTTTTAGCTATTTTAACGCGCGGGATGTATTGTTAGCTATTTTAACCCGGTCTAATTACTTATCTTCCAATAGCGCAATCAAACATGAATTAAATCATTAAGTTTATGGTTTGTTTGTGAATTCATAACCTAAGGTCATTAACTTATGAAAAATCCCCATGAGTCAAACCATATAGCTTTTGCATCAAGTTATTATTCCCATGTAATTTATTAACTTTTTCATATAAAAAAACCCTTCTTCCGATAGTGATTAATGAAATAAATCAATCCAGGGGAGAAACTCTGCCTAAAAGCTTTAAGTTCAATAATAATTTATACTTTGAATAAAGAAAAGAAAATCTAATATTATAAATCGGAATAGAAATTAAGCTACATCAAATCCCTAGTATAAGAGTTTAGTTCGATATAGTAATTAAATAAAACTCAATTAAACTTGTAGATAATCCCATAAAGAATGATAAATAAAAAGAGAGTTTAGCAGTAAAAACTAGTCAACGATAGGCTTGAACGGCTTCCTTGAATCTTGACACCAAGCTTGAGCACTTGAAGTCTTGAAGAGAGAAAACTATGTAGAAAATAATAGGACAAGAGATGGAATATACAATGAATGGATTCGACCCTCGATAGCGGCTAGTCTCTCTCTTTATATAGATTTTCTGGAATATCTTCGTTTTCGTTTAAGAAAGTGAATCTCTATTGAGTAAGAAATTTTTTGGAGATAGAAAACTATTTAGGCTTTGTATTTCTTCCCAATTAGGACTCTTCCAGCATAATTTTTTGGAGAATAGAAAACTATTTAGGCTTTGTTATTTCTTGTCCCAATTAGGACTCTTACAGCATTTAAAATAGGTATTTAAACTTTTTGGCAATGTCAGCCAAAAGCATGCTCCATAGCGGACTCCATGGCAAGGCGGCAACAATGGCATAGAGTTGTTGTTTTCAGGGAGCCCAAATTTATGGAGTCATGAGGCATTTAGCAGTTGAAGTGTTAAGTCTTGGCACCAGCTTGGGGCGTGCGTAGACTCTGAAACCTCTATTGAAATATATCGTTGAAACACCGAGGCACGGGAGTGGTTGGGGATAACACGCCGCAGGGTGTGGCCAGCTGCTGTTTTTGCTTAGGTACAATACATACTTTTTTTCTGCATTTTTGGCTGGTTTTCTATAAAATCGCGGAACAATTTCTTAAAGATTAAAAGAAAGTGTGATTCAACGGAAGGCTTTAAACAAAAATATAATTAAAAACTAAATAAAAATAATTAAAGTAATTAATACTAAAAAATCCGTAATAAAAAACTATATTAAAATACTATAAAAATAACACTTTAATTCAGTTGTGGTCGGCTCAAAATTTTGTTGTTGGCTGCCTCTCATAAACCTCTTCTGCTATGCACTGTCGCGATGGAGGTAAGGGCGAATTATTTAAGGTCAGGATCAAGCTGGTTGAATGGGTGAAGGTTTCACTGAATAGCAATTGTGAGAGAACTAGAAATACAACAGTATGTTGGGTTTGACTAGCCTTAGATTAAAAGTTGAATGGTAATGCAAGACCGGGTCTCTCAGTGAAGGTCCCTTGGCTGGCTCCAATGCAGTCTTATAAACTATGTGAGAAAGCCATCTGTTTGTATTTAATACAAAAATCTACTTAGCAATATACCCAACATTTCCTGGAATTGGGTATGGGAACCAAAGTTCCATGTCTGATTCCTCCACAAGTACTGGTCAAATAAAACTAAATAAAAAATAATTAAAGTAATTAAAAATACTAAAAATCCTAATAAAAACTATATTAAAAATACTATAAAAATAACACTTATCAGTTGTGGTCCTCAAAATTTTGTGGCTGCCTCTCATAAACCTCTTCCTCTATATGTCGCTGGAGGTAAGGCATTATTTACATCAAGCTGGTGAATGGGTGAGTTTCACTGAATAGCAATTGTGAGGACTAGATAAACAGTTGTGGGTTTGACTACCAGATTAAAAGTTGAATGGTAATCAAGACCGGGTCTCTCAGTGAAGCCCTTGGCTGCCAAATGCATCTTATAACTATTGAGAAAGCCATCTGATTTGTATTTAATACAAAAAATCTACTTACAATATACCACATTCCTGGAATGGGTATGGGAACCAAGTTCCATGTCTGATTCCTCACAAGTACTTCAAATTCAAACTTTATAGCGTTGCTCCAATGAGGATAACTTTAAGCTTGCTTGTAGGTGGTGGGTGTGGTTAAGGTAGGACAATGGACGACACAGACAAAGAATTGTTTGGCTTGTGAATTTTATTTTTGGAATGGGTAGTCATGGGATTTTTAAATTTTTAGTGGGAAGCTGGTGGCAGGTTGGAAGTTAAGGTTATTGAGGCTGGAGGAAGAATAGGCAAAGTAGAAGAATGGAGGCTTAGGCTTGTTTGGTTAACAAGTCCTCTGGGAAACATCTGAGGAGCAAATGATGGAGGTCTTATATAATAAGTTTGGAGTGGGCGAGACTCATTTATATCGGGTTGTGAAGATGGGTGGGAACTGACTAAGTTTATGATTTGAGATGGGCTTGCATTTTGAATGGGTTATTGGGTGAGACTTGCACAGTCGATGGCGAGATTGAGGAGATTTATAATTAGATGGTGCGATTTGTTAGGGTAGAGGAGCTACAAGGAGAAGAGGATGAAGAAGACGAACTCGAGAAGTCAGAAGAAAAACTTGTACACATTAGGCCTACAAGCTATTATAAATTCTTATCTTTACAATTGGTTTCTAGCTAAAAGAATATTTTCCATTTGAGAATTTTTAAATATGCAGTGTTTGTTCTATTTTTCCCTTTCATTACACAAAATTCTTATAAAATGTCAACCCCCTTTACAATTAAATATAATTGATGGCAAATGTTTTTACAAAATCATGCGAACTATAATTTTAAAGGATTATTTATTTATAAAGGTCAGTAACATTTAGGTTTGACTTAAAAAAGACTGAATTGACTCTTTTCGATTTGGTTCAATCAACTTTTTAAAAATCGATTGTTGTTCGATTTGAATAGTGTTAACTGTTTGGTTTTCAATTTCAGTTTAGTCTTATATATAGCTAATCTAATTAATTTTGTATATCCAAAATAGATAATTTAATTTGAAATAACTAAACTAAATTCGAATCCATCTGGTTCAATTCAATACTGAACCGATTTCTTTGGTGTTTAATTTGATTTCTATTATCACAAAAATTCATTTTCTAAAACTGAACTGAATGTCCACCTCTATTTATTTATAACATAATCAAATTGCTAGACATCGTTTTATCTGAAAAGAGTTACTAAATCACATATTCTAGCTAAAATTATCTAATTTTAATAAATATATGTAATACCCATTATTCGGTCTCAAAAGATTGGACAATGGATGTCACATTTTGTGCCAAACGCATGGATCTAACATGCTTAAAACTTACCTGAATCTAACATAAGAATTAATCATACTTTAAAATCATGTTACTAAAACTCCTAAAAATACTTAGAATAAGATTTCAAAAGTTCTTATAAAAAAACTGCAAGAGTTTTCCCTATAATATCGACATTCTCAAATTTAACGCTATTAGAAAACACTCCTATAATCCCAAATCAAATCAATTCAACCATCAACTCCAATATTCCAAATTATATATATAAAAAAAACAAATGCATAGATAACATGCTTAAAGCTTACCTGAATCTAACATAAGAACTAATCATACTTTAAAATCATGTTACTAAAGATCCTAAAAATACTTAGAATAAGAGTTCAAAAATTCTTACAGAAAAACTACAAGAGTTTTCCCTATAATATCAACATTCTCAAATTTAAAGCTATTAAAAAACACTCATATAATCCCAAATCAACTCAACTCAACCATCAACTGTAATATTGCAAATTATATATATAACTCATTCAACATCATTATTCATATCTTTTCATTATACAATCATATTAATTATAATTAGTCAAAAGAATCATCATACCTCTATTAAAACATTCATCATACTATCGAATATATCGTAATCCATATATAAAAAGCTGAAACATAATTAATTGTAGCTCTAATCTTCATATTATAAATTTCGTCATATATAAATAAATCTCTAACATGACTTTCATGCCAAAATGTTCTAAAGTAGAAAAAAACTATGTACAAGAGAACTCATAACCACCAATAGAATATCCACTTTTGATGCAAAAAATCTTACTTCTGGTTTGAATAGCTCTATCTACATTCTGCACGTGATACAATCAACGTGCTAAGCAATAATGCTTAATGGTGCTCTGTCCCAAAAATAAAGAGGATTTCAAGCAGAAGCATTCCAAACAAAGCATAACAAATACAATCCAAACAAGACATTTCCAAGCTATGAATAGTAAACACATTCATATATCATTCAGAAGTAGTTTCCAACCAAGGAAATTCATTTAATACATCGAACATTACTATAAAAGGCAATATCAGATATGCATCCAAATTAAGCATTTTTCAAGTAAATCATGTCATTTTATACTTTCATTAATGAATTTTAATTTATACATATTCATAATATTCAACATATGCAAAACTCATTTCATAAGTCATAGCGTCTTATAAAACATAAATCTTAAACATTACTAATTTTATTAATTAGGCCTCTGCAACCACTTAGAAAGATTAATAAGTAGACAGAGGAAATAAAATTAAAATTAGATATAGAAGGCTCAAAAGTCGAGCCCAAAAGTCATAATAGAAATAAAGCAACTCGTCAGCTAAAATAAAGGGCACCCATGTGCCTAATACCAGAATCACATTTGAAGGATGTCCTATATAGTAGTACTGTATAATAGCATATGGCATATCACACACCTATTGTACCACTGATACTAACCAAGCTTATTAGGGCCTTAAAAGTATCTTCCCATATTCATGCTTACTTTCATTTCAAAAATCTTATTTTCACATAAACAAATCATAAGTTCACAACTAGATTCCACCATAGAAACCATACTTTCATCACTTTCACATAATTTATTTAATCAATTATACGACCAAGTAACTTAATAAAGTTTATTTTTAAGCATTCTTACTCAAAAATCATATTATAATATATTAAAATATTCTATGTGACATTTCGACTCGGTAAAGTAGTTGAAAGAGGGTGGGTAGAGCAAACATGTTGGTAGGCTTCTAGGATGGCGAGACTAATTAGGGTAGTAAAATGCGAGGCACATGAATGAATCAAACCATGTATTGAAATGGGAGAAAATAATCATTAAAGGCTCCTTTTGGTATAATGACTTTGAGAGTTGGAAGAACTCTAGGGTTAAGTATGCTTGCTTAAGGGAGATCATAGGATGCGTAACCTATTGGGAAGTTTATCATTCCATCTGCGTGACAAAACTATGTGGATCTTGTCAAAATGTAGGATGAGATGGAATTGGCAAGGACGAATAGAGCAGAAACTGATGGGCCTATGATATTTAGACCCGACAACTCATTCGAAGAGGGCAGTAAATCTCCTGGTAGACTCTAGGATAGTGAAACTAGCTAGGGTAGTGGAATGCGAGGCATAGGAATGAATTAAATCATATATTGAAACATGAGAAACTAATCACTAAAAGCATCTTTTGGTGCAATAGCCTAGACAGTTAGAAGAACCCCAAGATTAAGCGTATCTTGCTTAGGAAAATCTTAGAATGGGTGACCTCTTGAGAAGTTTCTCATTCTATCTATGAGACAAAACCGTGCAAATCTTGTCCAAATTCAAGATGGGGTGGAATTGGCTTAATCCAAAGCAAATAATTTTTCTAGTGATTGAGGTCAATGTGTACCATTCTACGACTCATTCATCAACCAAATCATCAAAATCATGGATTATTACTTAACATTATTAAACAATATTCCAAGAGAAACCATATAAATATCCAAAAATGTCACATTTATTCACAACATGCTTTTATAATCAGATATAACCTTATTAAATATTGATAGCATACTTAAAATGACATAAAAGAGTAAATTTCCATATTTTTACCACTCATAGTACATTTATTTCCTATAAGTGACTAATCATATAACTCCAAGTTGCAATCATGTTTTTATACACCAAATAAATTTCAAGCATTAATTAATTCTTAATCAAACTAGTCACAAGCCTTAAGTCGTATTCATACTCATAAACATCACATTTCTCATAGTCATGCCTTAACATAGGAAAATCAGGACTTAATTCACGTATCACTCAATTTATGATCAAAATCAAATTCCATTTCTATTATGTCATAGTTATCATGTAATTAATTAAAAAAAGTTAAAAATCAGTAAAAGACACTACCATAGGATAGGTCGAACCAAAGGTAAGTTTAGACTTAGAATTTCTAATTTTTACATTTAAGTCCATTTAATTACTTAAATTCACTCATAATTGCAATTTGAAGGCATTAATTAGGTTCTAATCAATTAAGTCCTTGTAAATCAACCAAGTCATCATACTAGGTCTAATATAATCCTAAAGTAATCAGTTTCTCAATTTTCCTAGAATAGTCCTTTAATTTCATTTATTAAATTTTAATTTAGTCATTAGTCCAAAATTTATATCCCAAATCCTCCAAGTTCCAAAGTCGAGGTACATTCAAGTCAAGGTATAATTTTCAATTAGGTTCTTAATTCATTCTTTTATGTTAATTAATCCTTAATTATTTATTTTTTTAGACTAGTGTCACATTAACTCGGTAAGTTACAAAATCCTCATCCATAATCCAAGTAGGTTCAGCCAAAGAGGGAAAATCCCCATCAAAATATGTCCATAGCAAATAAATAATCTTATTCAATATATATAAGTATTATAATCTTGATTCACCAAATCAAAATATAAAAACTCCAAACACACCCTAGGTGGTTTAGGCTCCCTAGGAATTTATACAAACAAATCATTTAATTTTAAAACTTGTTTCCCATATAATTTCATTATAGCATAACATGATTCAAGCATCACTTTCAACAATTTCAACCAAATTGCATACCAAATCAAAAGGGGGTAAAAACCATAGAAATTCAAATCATGCAATTAAATTGAAGAAATGGAATTGGTTGCACTAAGTTTCTCAAATCAACTTCCAAGCTCAAAATCAAGCTCTTACTACCTCCTTTCCATTGGATTTCCCACATCTTTCTCTACCAAAATCAAAAGAGGGAAAATCACAAAAAAAAAATCTATAAAATGCATGCTAAGCATAAAATAAACATGCTTTGATCATGCTTAATCAACCAATTTCCAAAACCAAAGTCCATAGCCAAAGGAGATGAGAATCCCATAGAAAAACTTACTAAATCTTAGAAATTTCCATAGGTTAGATATAGGAATCTTGCGAAATGAGTAGAAATCTTCTTATACTTAAGCTTGAATCAAATTATTTACGTGAGATGAGAAGAAAAGAAAGAAAAATGAGAGAATGGAGCTTATTATGATTCACCACCTTTGTTTAAAGAGAGAGACAGCGTAGTAAAAATGAGAAAGGGGTTGGTGATGCTAGTTTAGGGTTTTCAATGCATTAAGGGCATTTGGGTTCTCTTTAGAATGTTTAGGGCTTTTTAAAATGAATTAGGAGCACCTTGGGACTTTTTAAGATAACTAGTTTTATTTTGGTAATTATTAGTCATACAATCTTTGACTAGTCAACAACTTAAACTAGTAAGTTGTCCAATTGATGTCCATGATCAATTTTTGGCTTTTCTCATCCAATGGTCACAACACCTACAACAAGTCTCAATATTTATATTTAATACTCCAGAACATATTCCAAAACCGACACATACTATTAATAAACTCAATCTCTATACATGTGAAATTCCAATTACACTTTTATGACACTATTTATTAAATAATAAATTAATCAAGCATAAATCCTAACTTAAATTAATGAAATCAAGACTAAACATATAAAATATAAATCAACCATATAAAAAATAATTATGAATTGACTATTTTTGGATCGATTAAAATACCAAATCCCTTTCGGGCGTATCAATCATGACCCGATTATGATATAATTCGTAACCCGAAATTCGAGATGTTACAATATTCTTGTAGAATAATAAATTAATGTTAGAAAAAATGAGTCTAAAGCATATAAAAAAATGTAGTAGACCTCTTGGTTCCAAGAAGCAAAATAAACAGAATGGAATTTTCAAAGTTATAAAATACTCTAAAAGAGCCCATAGTAAAATGATTGATATAATTAAGCAAATAACCTTAAAGAAGATTTAAAAACAGAAAAATGATGATAACAAAGAGATCTTAACAAATTACTTTCACTTCAAAAAAGAGATATAACTAGATGAAATTATTATCACCGATATATTTGAATATCTAATAGCGTTTGAAATTGCAAAGGTACAAGACATTGAACTAAAGCCTATTGATGAATGTTGATTTAGAAATGATTAGCCAAAATGGAAAGACAAAATTCATGCAGACTTAAAAAATACTAAGTTTTTGGACTTATTGTCTAAACACCTAAAGTGTAATTAAAGTTTATAATCCATAAGTGGGCATTGTGTAACAAAATGGATGAAAAAAAATAAAGTTGTGAGATATAAATTTTGGCTTATAGCATAAGGTTTCCCACAAATATCTGGCATTGATTATGAGGTGACTTATTCTCCAGCAGCAAATGTAGTCACATTCATGAAGCATCATATATGGGTTTGTTTTATCCAATAAAAGTTAGAATTAGTTGGGTATGTAGATATTGAATATTTTATCTAAGTCATTTAAAACTTAACAACAAATATTCAAAGGATGTTTCATTTGTTAAAGGAATCATAATAGTTTCATACGAAGATAATGCTACATGTATCACACAATTCAAAGGATGTTGTAGAAAAGGAGATAAAGACATGTATTACAAGTTCTTTTTCACACATGAACTTTGGAAGCAAGGAGATTTTAGTTGTCAATCAAATTCACTCTAGTGATAACTTAGCAGATCTATATACGAAGGCAATTCATACGTGATACAATAATATTTGAAAAATTAGTGAATAAAATTAGGAAGTGTGTTTTACATATCTTTGTTAAAATTGCAAAGAAGGCATGCTTCTATGAAGAGGATATTATTTACAAATATAAATGCAAATCCTATAAAAATCATATACTCTTTTCTCTTCACTAAGATTTTCTCACACCGGATGTTTTCTTCAGTAAGTTTTAATAACTCATACTCTTTGTAAAATAGACATTTAAAAAGTGTTATAAAATAAATAGATGTCTCCATAAGAATACAAGTTTTTATAAGTATAGAAGTCTTTATAAAAATAAATACTATCTCTATCAATTTCTATTTATAATAACTTTGTATCTATATATATGACCTTTTGTGAAAAAAAAAAAAAAGGTGTGAATAAGAGGTACTATCTCTCATATTTTCTCTTCTTATTTCTTATTTCTTTATTTATTTTATAGGAAAAGATTAGAAAAATATTGCACGGAAACAATAAAGAGACTCCATCAAAAGAGGGTAAGCAAATAAAGATAAAGCAAAAAAGTAATTAATACTCTAGATTTACTAGGAAACAAAAGCCACACGATAATATGTCATGAAAAGGAACACCCTAATCCTCATAGAAAAGACAATTTAAATTCTATCAAGAAAGAAAGGACTACAATAATTATAATTTAAATATATTTTGAGATAGAAATTTTTTTCATTAAAATTATCTAGTATCTAAAGATTTTTAGCTCAATTAATCCAGATTAATTCATATTTAGCATAACTATAAAGGACGACAAAAAAACTCCCTTTAGAGATTTAAAGGTATTAATATCAAGTACCGAAATATGAGAATTTTGATTAATGCACCGAGAGATTTCAAATTATGAATAATATTAAAATTAGTCAAAAGTGAGTTTATTTTACATTTTCACTTGAACTTTTAGGATCTCATGCAAGTACGTGAGATGTATCTTTTAGGCCGGCAACTTTGTTGTGTAAGTGATGTCTTTTTAGAGTCAATTTCTAAGTCATTGCTACAAAATCATTTGGATATTGTTATTATATGCAATTATATTTTTATTTGCTCCACTGCCTGCTTCTTTTAAAACGACAAAAGGGCCCTAATGTCCCTTTTGGACCCATCATATGGTCAAAGATTCTCTTTCGGAGTGATCGAATCTTACCTTTTTATCTTGATTTGTAAAATGAAATATTAACAATACTTTTGCAAATTTATTTTATTATTTTATCAAAGGTGTCAATAAATAAATTGGTTGACATGCTAAATTAATTTATCTTGATATATACATATACCTTTTTTTATTTAATGTTATAATATTCACTTTATTAAAAGTTTTAATAAACCATTCAATAAATGATTCATCATTTTTCTTTTTAAAAATTCCCAACTACCAGTAGCATAATTCAATTTAAATTCAATTCATCTATATTATAAATAAGCCGAAATCAAATTTAATTTTTAAGTTCGACGTTTCTTTACCATAAGGTATTTTAACTTAACAAATTTCAATTCAGTCTGATTTGCAGTTTTATTGTTATTATTATTATTATTATTAAAACTATTTATTCTGCAAAAATTTTAATTAATTTCTATAAATCAATGTTTTCATGTAATTTTAAACAATTAACTTTTTTTACTTAAGATATCTGAGGTGTGCTCAGCAAAAATTTAAAATCAAAGATATTAACATAATTTTCAAAGAAAAACATGTTCTTTTAAATTTTTTTTTGAATTTATTTTTATTTATCATAATTTTAATTCTAAATATGGTCATATTAAATCTACAGTATGAATTTGTAAATTGTGCTTCGTTATCATAGTTAGCCTAGCCAAGTTTCATTTTATTTTTATACTATTTCATATATAAGATTAATTTTTATTTTATTTTATTAATAAAATTTACTTTTAGATTTTGTATAATATGAAAATCAAATTTTATTTATTATTAACATCATTTTTTATATGAAATTATTTAAATACAAATATCTGCTTAGTTATCATTTGTTGTTATGTGTTTTTTTTTTTTTTTTATAAATCAACAATATCCAGATCCTATTACTAGGGACCGTCTAATCCGGCTCGGAGCTTAATCATAGTTAAGACTCTTCACCCCTCCCTGTAAATGTGTTTAGTGGGAATCAACCTGAAAAATCTTCCCATATATCCAGCCTACGTTGCTAACTGAGCACAACCCATAAGTTGTTGTTACATGTATTTTTTATGATATGTCATTGTTCACTAAATATATACAATCATTAATAAATTTATAGAATAGTCTATGAGTTACATTTATTAAACTTATATTGTAAGTGCTATATGGATCTCTCATATATATATATATATATACTTTCTCGATGTATGTATGGAAATTGTCATCTCAAAGGATAGAAAAATCACATTTTCATATTCTTAATGTAATTAAAAAATTTCAAAGCTATTAATATTTTAATTATCATAAATATTTTGTTGATTAATTTTGATAATATTATTTTTTGAAATTTATTGATTTTTATAGTTTAAATATTTTGACTAATGAGTATGGTATATTTATTAATTACTTTTTTTAGATAAAATTTGTATATCATGTTAATTGGTTATTAGAAAAAAAAAAAAGGAATTAGTATGTAATATTCATAAGTTATAGTTTTAGAATATAAGTGAATAAAAATATATAAATTAAGGGTAAGATAGTAGTTTTAATTATTTATATATATTTTTTGTACATTAAGTAAATATAAGTATCTAATATTTAAAATCATTTATAATTATTACTAGATTTATTTTCAAAAAACAAGATTTTTCATAAAAATATTAAATTCCAGAAACTAAATATCCTAATGAAATTAAATTGATATTTTGCTTTACTTTCTATAGATGATTATTTTGATTTGTTGCTAGAATATTATATATGTATAAAGTGCGTGTTTCTTACAGAATTGAGTAATATTGATTTTAATTGTTAAAACAGAGATTATGATCATTAATTGGACCACTAATTAATGTCCTTTTTTCTTCTTTTTAACTCTATGATTATGTTATTAAACAATGATTTTAATTTTAAATTGTTTTTATATGAATTACTTATCGCTATCTTAATTTTATGACATTGTATTGTTAATTTATGATGGTTCCATTTTAGCATTTTGTACTCGAGGAAACACGTTAGAAGTAGATTGTCTATGTGTAATGCGAGAAATTATATTAAAAGCATCAAGTCATGTGGACAAATTTACTAACCTTATGATTAAAGATAAAAAGACTGGAAATTGCTACCGTGTCGAGCCGAAGCATTTCTGCAAAGATAAGCTTAAAAATGAGTCTTGGTATCTATGTTGAGAAAAGGCAGCAGAATTGAACCATGTACCATGTTTTTATTGTATTGGATGATTTGAACAATTAGGTGCTAAAATAAATAGCATAAGATTTTTGTATATAAAAAACGATATAGGATTATTGTATATAAAAATGATTAATTTTGTTTTATGATAATATTTTAATTTAATATATTTTGGTGGTCTAATTTTTTGAAACATTTTATTTATATAAAAAACGATATACGGATTATTCGTGAATATAAAAGAATTAATTTCTTGTCTTTATTGATAATATTTTCTTACATTTACATATATTTTTGCGTGCGGTGCTAATTTTGAAACCATCTTTTTTATATAAACTAATTATATCATTAATTATCCAAATTTTTAATTAACATGAATTAGTTTGAAACTTTTGTGAAGTCATAAACAGTACTCCTTAATTAAATGTGTTTGTAAGAAATAAGTTCAAGATCTATAACGTAATTAGAGAAGATATTTATAACATAATCACTTCAATATTCTACGTTAAAATTTTAGCTCTTAATTGCTAAATACAAATTTTTAAATTGTTTATTGCAAATAAAATTTACATAGTATGCACATTAAAACCCTGCCATCAAATCTTTCTAGAATCATTTTGATCAAATGAGTTTAACTATAATTTAATGTAAAGAGTTTATTTTATCTGGTTGAAATAAATGTCTAATATATTTAAATTTTTAATTTTATTATCTACTTTATTAGAAATCAGTTCACACGCCACATCAATAAATCTTTATTTAAAGAAAAATCTATTACTTTGACTTTAAAATAACGTATCTATCCCATATCTTCAGAATGTTTTGACATTTTCTTTATTACACTCACATCGGTTTTTAATTTTTAGGATTGAAATTAATTAAGCATATTTTATCTTTTTTTCCAATAAGGTGGAAATGTTATATGATATATATATATATATATATATATGATATATATATCAACTTATATTTCTTTCAAGTCACCATTTTTAATTTTTCCTAAATTTTGGAAAAGTCTATAGCTAGCACTATGA
The DNA here is from genome assembly GCF_014843425.1 of Jatropha curcas. The sequence goes on from NW_023590785.1 coordinate 228,944, forward strand.
AGAAACCAGTAAAATACTAACAACCATATACATCTTATAAATTAAATTAAAACTAAAAAGTATATATACACACAAAGATTGCACGGATCTCTTACCTGTTTTTTCAATAATTCCTTTACTCTCATTCTTAACCTTTGAAAAGTTAGTAGACCAACTCGCACAACACCTTCCTTATTAAACAGGTCAAACAATCAAGATTGGTCAATAAACAAATTGAATTAATATATAATCAATTCGCCTTCAGTAATGGTACTTCTTAGGGTGACTCAGTTTTTCCTTGAACTTCCTCCACTGCCGATGCTGGCATTTGTAAACTCAATGATTTTTTTTACTCGTACAAGTTATTTTTTAAATCGTTTTTAACGTATTAATATTCAATCTTTTTATTTACCGTGCCATTAATGCTTGCATGTATGCTCGTTATATGTTCATTCTTCTATATACTCGTTTAGTTTCTCTCTTAACTCTATATACTAATTTAAAATATAAATCCTTATTTCAATTGAAAGCCGTTGCGTTAAAATACCATTACACCTCTTTATCAGCTACAATAAATACCTTTTTTTTGGTTATATGTCAACCGTATAATTCCATATAGCTTTTAATTATACTAGTAGGTGCGTCTTTTATTTTTATTTCTTCAAAAGAAAAACCAGAATCAGCATTTATAAAAATCATGGCTAGAGCTTCCTTCCATCAGTAAATTTTATAATTAATTTACATGATTGTTAATACTTTCACTACTAATCTCTTCTTGTCAGTCAAATAAATATACTTTTATCGATAGCAATAGAAAAGCAATCTGATAAATCAAATTACGAATATTACAAATACATGAATAAATTTCATTTTACATTCTTTACTTTTTTTAGCCACAGTAAGATCACTGAAGGATTTAAAAAAAACTTATCTAAATGAATTATCAACTATTTCTTTTAATAGAATAAGAGATTGAAGATTATGTAATATATCACAATATAACAAATAAAATTTCGACGATGTTTTAAAAATTTAATAAATTTTTATCTTTCAATCTTGCGCCCAACCAAATTAAGTGCAATTTGTAATTCAAAAAAAATTAAATTATGTTTTTAAAACATCGAAAATTTTGAGATCATCTAGACTATATTTATTTAAATACATCTCAAAAAACAATGTAAAAAAGCTTTTTCCAAAGTGCCTCAATCATTTATTATATATTATTTAAAATATAACATCTAGCTACATTATAAATTAAATCAATAATAATCAAATTATTAAAAAATAATCAAATTCATTATTAATCAAATTTACATAATATATAATAAAAATATAATATAATTAAGACACTGGCATAAGATAATATAGTAAAAATCTTAAAATGCTTTGCAACATGCTTAATTATCCTATATATTTACTTAACTATTACAAGAAACGTTAATCAACAAAACCAATCAATCCATAGAAATATTATTTACTATTTTAGGTTAAAAGTTGTTACATTGGCTTAAGATTAAAAATTATTTAGGATATTTTAATTTTCACAAGCTATATCCGGCATATCTCCATCTTGGTATTTACAATTTTTTATTTTTTGAAAATGGAAGCTGGTTACAATTTTTAAAAATCTGAATGAATAATTTTTTCTTTATAACTTTTTGAAGTTGGTAACAATCTCCCCGTTATTCCGTTTATCTCAGCTTCCTAAGCCTCCATCAACTTGTCCAGAACACCTAAACGTTTTTGATCGCTCTAGAATCTGCTTTTTCTGGAAGCACAAAGGTTCTGGTTTCTTCTGGCCATAATTTTGGATTTGACTCCAATGTATTGTCCAATATCAATAATCACATCTTCCACAAATAGCAACACGTTAAATAATTTTAGTACATTTACGTAGGCATTGGTCAATAAGAACTTCTCAATGGTAAAAAAACGAATGTTGTCACACTGTTTTCCAAACTAGTGATTAAGTCTTAGTCCTTTCAAACAAAAACCCTATTGAATTTAATGTTAGCCGCAATTGAATTTTCATCTTTTTTTTACAATAAATCAAACTAGAATTTCATTAGAAAAAATTATATATAGACTCCTATATTTTTTTAGCTAGAAAATCTAATAAATAAACAACATCAAATAACAAAAAGAAAAAAAAAAGACATGACACAGTTTTCAACTTTCAAATATCCTGATTGAGTTGACATATTATATATATGCTGTCCATAGACGATTGCTGTCGAGCTCTATTTATGGTT